>JAKSZT010033739.1:307182-317531 GCA_026826555.1 Tolypeutes matacus
TGAACTTCCTCCCATGTATCCTCCATCACTGATACCCCACACCAATGGGTAACCTGTCTGTGATCCAATGTTTCTTCAAAAATTAAGTCAATAAAATAGCCAATTACAATTAAGAAAATGAAATAATAATGATAGGTTTAAATATAAGAAATAAAATACATAAAAACTAAAACTAAAATAAAATTTAAAAATGGGTATATTAATAAATAATGAAAAATACTTAAGAATTTTTAATATTTTTCTGTTCATCATTGTAATATCTGTTGTCCTGTATGTACAGTAATATTTTCTTCCATTTATTCCCCAGTGCCTTAATTTTTTTCATTTTCTTTTCAAAGCATGTTTAGGTCACAGTAAAGTCACATACAGAATACCTGGGACTCCCATATACCCAACATCTTCCCCCTTTTCTCCCTTCCTGTATTAATACCTTTTATATATGGAAGGTACATTTGTTACAACTAATATACAAATAGTGAAACATAGCTATTAACCATGGTCAATGGTTTACATTATGGTTTACATTTTAGATCATATACTTTTATAAATTTTGATGATATTTAACATGGCCTGTGTCCATCATTGCAAGATCATGAAGAACACTTCTGTTGCCCTCTAAACCCCCATGTTCCATCTATTCTATTAGAAGTATGATTTTTATCAGAATTTAAAATTTAAGACCCACTTTCATTTCTGAGAATGTGAGCATATATATCCTTCCTTTCAGGCTACTCAGTATTAGTGGTTCCCCAGCTCAGCTCTCCACCATGATGTAGAGGCCTGTGACCTCAGTGAAAAGGAGCAGAAATCGGAGACAGCCTGGCATGGTCCTAGGTGCATTATCCAGGAGACTCATCTTGTTTCCTCAATCATGGGTAGGGCTTATTGAGTCTAAATACCATCCAAATCCATAGCAGTCTGACCCAAGATGTCAGTTTACCTGATGGACTTGAAAAACCACCCACTTCTTCCTGATGGCAGATGCTTCATGGAGTCAGAGCCTCATCTGTTGTCATGAACCCTGGAACTTCACCTGTGGTGAAACTGCTGAACTCTATTGAGAGAAATAAGGAAAAAGAAATATTAGACATGGTGCATCCAAATCCTTGATTCTTTGCTGATAGCCTGGCCTCTGCCTCAGGAGGGGCTCAATCTCACTTGCTTCACTTGTTCCCTGCAGCTGGACTCTGACTGAAAGCTGCACCTATGCAGTCCCCTGGGGAGCCCTGTGGCTCTAAGATGGACTGAAATATAGGAGATAGCAGCCCTGCAGGATGATACCTGGACAGGAATTAAGTAAGTCAGCAAGAGACAGGACAGGAGTGGCTTTGGATCAGTGTCCAGTGTCTTCCATTCCTGTACTGAAGGGACCTGATTTACTTTCCAATGAGTGAGCTCCAGGATATTCATCAGGTGGGTGGTTTCCAAAGAGGTATTTTAGGTCATACTGGATTGTTTTAGGGGATGAAGAGACATGAATATAAAATATAATAGATATGAGAGTATAATAACATGATCTTTGAGGAGTCATCATAGAGCTTTCAGAAAGACGATTGACTCAGCCCTCTCCTCACTGAGTTTCAACTGTGTCTTTAGCATACCCTCACATTGTAAAGTCTGAAGATGTGACTTTCAGATATTCTCTGAAATAGAGAACAGTCACACAACTGTCGTTAGTAGGTGTACTGTGTACATTCCATTTTTCCAGCTGAATTCTTTTAAAATTTTTCCTTATTTTTTAATTTTTCAAAAAATGTTTAACAAAATGATTTTATTAATGCATATTAATAAAGCATAAATCAATCAAAAGTATACAATCAAAGGTATTCAGTATAATCACATAGTTGTGTATTCATCACTTCAATCATTTTTAGAGATTTTCATTCTAGTAATAATAATAATACTAAAAAACAAAAACCAAACAAAATTCATCACCTTTCAATCTCTCTATTCTTCTGCTGTTATATATAGCAGCTATTCTGTTTCTTTCTCTCTAGTTTATTTTTATTTACATTTCATAAAAACAGTCTTATATGTAATTTATTTTTATTATAGAAGTTGTGAGCTTACAAAACAATCATGCATAATGTGCAGAATTCCTGTACATCACCCCTTTACCAACAATTTACATTGCAGAGCATTTGTTAAAGATTATGAAAGAACAGCATCAGATTTTTACCACTAACTAGGTCCAGGGCTGTACACATTCCTTTTTTTAATTTTTTAAATTTTAAACTTTTTATTTTAAAATTTTGTACATTAATAATTGAAAATATAAACAATTAAAAGCCAAAAAGTAAACACAGATGAATAAATACATACATTTCTCAAGTAAATGTACTGGATACATATAAACTTTTTTAAAATCAAACAATATGCTACACAATATATTTGATTCATAGTAATGTAATCATACACTATTTCTCCTTTTGTGTCTGGCTTGCTTCACTCAACATAATGTCCTCCAGGTTCATCCATGTTGTCATATGTTTTATGATTTCATTTCTTCTTACAGCTGCATAATATTCCATCATGTGAATAGACCACAGTTTGTTCATCCATTTGTCTGTTGACGGACACCTGGGCTGTTTCCAACCTTTGGCAATCATGAATAATGTTGCTATGAACATCAGTGTGCAGATGTTTGTTCACATCACTCAGTTCTTCTCGCTATATACTCAATAGTGGTATTGCTGGGTCACGTGGCAAGTCTATATTCAACTTCTTTAGGAACTGCCAAACAGTCCTCCACAGTAGCTGTGCCATTCTGCATTCCCACCAACAGTGAATAAGTGTTCCAATCTCTCCACATCCTCTCCAACACTTGTAGTTCTCTGTCTTTTTAATAGTGGCCACTTTGATAGGTGTGAAATGATATCTCATTGTAGTTTTGATTTGCATTTCTCTAATCATTCGTGATGTTGAGCATTTCTTCATGCGTTTTTTTGCCATTTGTATTTCTTCATTCGACAAATGTCTATTTGCTGATTTTTTAACTGGGTCATTTGTCTTTTTATTGTTGAGTTGTAACATCTCTTTACATATCCTGGATATTAAACATATATCAGATATGTGATTTCCAAATATTTTTTCCATTGAATTGGCTGCCTTTCACCCTTTTTGAGAAAGTCCTATGAGTTGCAAAAGTGTTAATTGAAGATGATGTTAGCTTTGGGTTTTTCATATATACCCTTTATCATGTTCAGAAAGTTTCCTTCTATTCCTATCTTTTGTTTATCAGGAAAGGGGGCTGTATTTTCTTGAATGCTTTTTCTGCATCTATAGAGATTATCATGTGATTTTTTTTCTTTCAATCTCTTTATGTGGTGTATTACATGGATTGATTTTCTTATGTTGAACCATCCTTGCATATCCGAGATGAAACCCACTTGGTCATGGTATATAATTCTTTTGATATATTGTTGAATGCAATTAGCAAGTATTTTACTGAGTATTTTAGCATCTAGGTTCTTTAGAGAGATTGGTCTGTAATTTTCCTTTCTTGTGATATGTTTGGCTTTGGTATTAGGGTAATGTTGGCATTATAGAATGATTAGGCAATATTTCTTCCACTTCTATTTTTTGGAAGAGCTTAAGCAGGATTGGTGTTAGCTCTTTTTGGAATTTTTGGCAGAATTTACCTGTGATGTCATCTGGTCCTGGGCACTTCATACTTGGGAGGTTTTGGATGAGTGAGTCTATCTCTTTACTTGTAATTGGACTGTTGAGTTCATCAATTCCTTCTTTTGTCAATGTAGGCTGCTTGGGAGTTTCTAGAAATTGGTCCATTACCTCTAAATTATCATTTATGTTGGCATATAATTTTTCAAGGTATCCTCTTATGATATGTTTTATTTCTGTGGGGTCAGTAGTGATATCCCTTGATCATTCCTTATTTTGTGTATTTGCATCTGTTCTCTCTTTTTCTTTGTTAGTCTGGCTAAGGGTTTGTCAATTTTATTGATCTTCCCGAAGAACCAGCTTTTGGTTTTGTTTATTTTTTCTAGTGCTTTCTTATTCTCTATTTCATTTAGTTCTGCCCTAATCTTTGTTATTTCCTTCTTTCTACTTCCTTTGGGGTTAGTTTGTTTTTCCAACTCCTCCAGATATGCAGTTAGGTCTTCAATTTTAGCTCTTTCTTCTTTTTTAATATATGCAATTATGGCTTTGAATTTCCCTCTCAATACAGCTTTGGCTGTATCTCATAGGTTTTGATATGTTGTGCTGTTATTTTCATTCATTTCAAGGTAGTTACTGATTTCTTTTAAGATTTCCTCCTTGACCCCTGTTTGTCTAAGAGTGTGTTGTTTAACTTCCATATCTTTGTGCCTAATCTGGTTCTCTGACCATTAGTGATTTCCAATTTCATTCCATGGTGGTCAGAGATATTACTTTGTATTATCTCAATCTTTCTGAATTGAGTTGTTCTGTGGCCTAGCATGTGGTCTATCTTGGAGTATGACCCATGTGCACTCAAGATGAATGTATATCCCGTTGTATTGGGGTGTAGCGTTCTGTGTATGTCTATTAGGTCCAGCTCCTCTAATGTATTATTCAGAGTCTTTGTTTCTTTGTTGCTTTTCTGTCTAGATGTTCTGTCTAATGGTGATAATGGTGTATTAAATTTCCCTCTGTAATTGTATAGGCATTTATGTCTCTATTTAGTTTTTCTAGTGTTTGCCTCATGTATTTTGAGGTACCCTGATTAGGTGCATAAATGGTTAAGATTGTTCTTTTTCTTGAAAGATCACCCCTTTTACTAATGTATAGTGTCCATCTTTGTCTCTTACAATAGTTTTGCATTTAAAGTCTATTTTGTCTGTTATTGATATAGTAATTCCACCCTTTTTTGGTTATGGTTTGCTTGTAAAATTGTTTTCCAGCCATCCACTTTCAGCCTCCTTGGATCCCTGGTTTGAAGGTGGGTTTCTTGTAGACAACATATAGATGGGTCACATTTCCTTATCCATCCTGCCAATCTGTGTCTCTTGACTGTTGAGTTTAATCCATTAACATTCAGTGTTATTACTTTCAAAGAATTTCTTACATCAGCCATATTTTCTTTGGGTATATGTATGTCAAATGTTGCTTTTATTTCTTTTTTGAATTTTAATTTTTCTTACACTCTCCTCCAATTCTCTCTCTCCTGATTTTTCCTTTCAACCTGTAGAACTTCCTTTAGCATTTCTTGAAGGGCAATTTTCTTATTGGCATACACTCTTAATTTTGGTTTATCTATGAATATTTTGAAACCTCCATCATTTTTGAATGCCAGGTTTCCTGGATAGAGAATTCATGGCTGGAAGTTTTTTTTCATTGAATACTTTGACTATGTTATACCATTATCTTCTTGCCTCCATGGTTTCAGATGAGAAATCAGCACTTAATCTTATTGAGCTTCCCTTGTAGGTGATGGTTCTCTTGCTGCCTTGAATATTTTCTCTTTGTCTTGAGCATTGGACATTTTGACAAGTATAGGTCTTGGAGTAGGCCTGTTGGGATTTGTACTGTTTGGGTGTGCTGTGATTCCTGGACATGTACATCCATCTCCCTCAATAGGTTTGGGAAGTTTTCAGCCATTATTTCCTTCAACATTCCTTCTGTTCCCTTTCCTTTCTCTTCTCCCTCTGGGATACCTATAATGCATACGTTTGTGTGTTTTGTGTTGGTTAAATCCCTAAGTTTCTGCTTGATTTTTTAAAAATATTTTTATCTATCTGTTCGATTTCAAATGTACTGTATTCCACATCACTAATTCTTTCTTCTGCCCGTTCAAATCTAATGTTATGTGATTTCAGCATCATTTTGATTTCTTGGATTGTGCCATTCATCACCATCATATCCATTATCTTTTTATGTATGTTTTCAATTTCTTTGGTATGTTCTCCCAATGTCTTCTTAGTATCCTTAATCTCTTCCTTCACTTCATTAAGTTGGTCCATGATATAAGTTTGGACAGATTTGATTAATTGTTGATGTTCTGCATCTCTTCCTGGATTTTAGTTTGTTCATTGGACTGGTCCATGTCTTCCTGTTTCTCAGTATGGTTTGTAATTTCTTTTGGTCTTTGGTCATCAATTTATCTTGATGGGTTTATTCAGTTGATAAGCTTCTCTCTCTGCCCTAGAGTTTTATTTAGCTGGTGGTTCTGTGTGTATGTTAAGTTTATCTTTGACACATTGTTCTTCATGTTCTATTTCCTTGCTGTTTTCTATGTTCTGGTTTTATCTTGAACAATCTCTCTCCCTGTCCAGCTCCCTCCAGATCAATGTTGCAAATGCTCTCACTCCGTGGGCTCCCAGAACATCTCACTTGGGCAGGATCCTGTTCCCAATCAGCTGTCTTTTGTGAGAGTGATAGTGAGTACCCACTTAAAGCAATGCCATCTTGACTTCTTCCTGGACACATTTTTGACAGTCTCACCTGGAAGTTTGGTAGAGATGCCAATATTGAGTAGAGTGCATCAATGCCTCTAAACATTCCTACAATTGACAGTACACTCCCACAACAAAGAGCCATCTGGTCCCAAATGCCAATGGTGCTGAGGTTTATGAACCTTGATATAAAACTTTAAATCTGTTACAAATTAATGGAAATGTGCAATTGTAAAAGATGATGTTGGCTTTAGGAAATTCATCCCTGAACAAACCTAGAAAAGGAAGCAGCAAACCCTGTGCAAGAAGTCCACTCTTTACACTGGGTTTCAAGCTGTGACCATTGGTTACTTGAGCCTGGACTTATGAGTGAAAGGGCCACCCATGGCAGTATACCCGGGAGATGGAAGAGTGATCAGTGGTCTGCATGTAGTGTGGATTTTGGAGGTCAGTCTTGTCTGTGACCATCCTTCAGTCTATTAGAAGCTAGGATAGGCTGAGGCTGGTCTTTAACTCCCTCCTTGCTGTGGTGGAACAAGCTTAAGGTAGTCATGCCCATTACAGAAGTAAGAAATTCCAATAAAAACTGTGTCACCTTTTGCCAGCAAGTCCAAAACCCAGAAAGACACATTAGATATGATTTAAAGGCTTGAGAGTAATCTGTGGCCAGAGGCTTTGTGATACTACCTGGATGGAGCAGTGGCCTTACACTCTCCAAATATCTGTGTGATGTCCACTTTCTCCCTGAATACTGGAGAGGAATCAAGCCCTCCCTGAAACCTGCAGAAATGTTCTCATCCTCTTCAAACACCATGGTGTTGACCACATAGTCCACAATCACTAGGCTGAAGGCCCCTTCTCACTAATTCTCAAGATAGCAGCCCTTCTCTCTTGGCACTAAGATTTCTCTTCAGTTCAGACATTTGCACCCATAGTTCTGTCCTTGTTTTCTTTCTTCATTTCATCCTGTCTCTGTCACATTCTCACACTTAGTCCAGGCTTTAAATGTTCTTGTTTAAACACACATATGTCAAATACTTTGTTGATCTTCTGTGTCATAACTCAGGGTCTAAACCATCATGTAAAAGTTTCTCCACAGACCATTCCTGGATAACTGAATTCCCATTCTTGATTTACACTGTAATTGTTCATTTGATACATGTGTCACATACCTAATCAATGAGCAATTCTTGGGTTCAGCCATACTTTACACCCTATTTCTAAGGTGTCTGATAATTTTCCAAATCAATAAAAGAGGGTTCCTTTTTTCTTAATATCTCAGTCCTCAATGTCTTTCCTCTTGTATGTTACTATAATGAGCAAGGAGAAACCAGGCCACATCTTACATGATTTTCTTGGGCATTTATGAACATAAATATCCAAGTTTGTCACATAAATATTCTTCCTTCCATCCAATAATAGGACAAAATTATGCAAATTCCTCTGCCACTTTATAATAAAGATTTCCTTACTTTAAGTTTCCAATAACACATTAATTATTTAATTCTAAGTCCTCACCAAAATCACCTTTAAGATCCATATTTCTATCAAGAGTTTCTAAAAGATCTAGGCTTTTAATATTAAGTATCCCCAAATTCCTCTGACATCTACACAGTGCTCATTTCCAAAGCCATTTCCACATCTTTAGCTATTTGTTACAGGAACTCACCAGTTACCAAAACTATAAATTGTCTCCTTTGCCAGGGCTGCAATAACAACTACCACAGGATGGTGGACTTGACAAACTGAAAATTATTGTGTTAGAATTCTGTAGACGTGAAGTCCAAATTCAAGACATCATCAGGGTCATGCTTCTCTGAATCTGGAGTTAGCTTGTTGGTAATATATAACATCATCTCTTTCCTTCTCTTACTCCTGATAGGTACAAACAACCTCTGTTAATAAGGAATGCACTCATGTTGAATTAAGGCCCACCCTGACTCAATTTAGTCTCACCTTAACTAATAACATCTTCAAAGAGCTTTGCACATAGGTTTACATCAGCCATTCCAGGGGTTAAGTCTTCAACATTTTTAATTCCATAACAGCAATTATTGACCTAGGCATCATTCTGAAACAACTAGACTTTAGAGACATCTATAGAAACTGCACTCAACAACATCAGGATATACATTTTTCATATGCACTCAAGGAATGTTTTATAGGATATAGCATACGATATGCCATAACAAGTATCTCAATAAATTAAATATATATACATAATATAAAGCATACTATTTAAACAAAAGGGGGTGAAATTAAAATTAAATAACAGAAGGAAATTTGGAAAACTCACAAATATGTAGAAATTTAAAAGGCACTACTGGATTAACCAATTAATCATAGAAGAAATCAAAAGGACAATAAATACATTGAGGTGATTGAAAAAGAAAAAGATAACATACCAAATTGTGGGTGTTGAGCTTAGAAGGAAATTTATAGCAGCAAAAGCTTACATGAAAAAAATAAAGATCTCAAAAAAAAAAAAAAAATCCTTCAGACATTGAAAAAATATGGCCAAACTAAATCTAAAATGAACAGAAGGAAAGGGGTACTAAAAATTAGAGTGGGACTTAATGAAATAGCAAATAGAAATACAATACAAATAAAACAATGATACCAAATCTGATATTGTGAAAAGAAAAAGATCACCAAAATTCACAAATGTTCCATTAAATTGACCAAAGGTACAAAAGAGATGGAGAGAAGATACAAATTGTTTGAAAAAGTTCAGGAGAGAGGCAGATAACTACTGAATTTACAGGATTTTTAAAAAATGGATATAAAGGAATCCTATAAACAAGAGAATTGTAATAAATTATCTAACAGGTGAAGTGGATAAATTCATGGAAAAATGTGAACTACCAATATTGGCTCTGAGATAGAGAATCTGAACAGGCCTTTAACAGTAAGGTGATTCAGTTTAATAATAATAATAAAATAACATATCCATAAAACACCATAAGGGAGACCAGGGGCAACAGTATAAAGGGCAGGTCACAAGTTTGACACCAGGAATTACTCAGAACCCCTTTCCAGACATAGAGAACATTCTTCACCCATTTCCCACAATTCACAGAGTATAGTGCAGAGAGACAACTTGGGATGACCTGACCTGGCTGTGCTGCATTTCCTTTCATTCTCACTAAACCCACTAAACTCTTTGTACTTGTGGGGAAAACAGTGATTTACAGCCCTGGAACTAATCCTTAGACTAGAGGAGGATGTCTGTGTCCCCTGAGCTAGTTTCCTTTTCAGGTCCTTAGTAGTTTAATAGGTGATGAGTCCACACCAAAAAATGTATACAGTATTCACTTTGAGAAAAGAAAAGGTAACAGACAGTGTATCACTGTGTATCAAGACAAAGAAAACATTATCTTCCTGCCTTCCCTGGGACCCAGAGGTGGGGGAGAGAGGATCCCTGCTGAGCAGTTCAGATTTGCCCACAGGGAAAAAGACATGCAAATAAGGCCCCTTCCTTGCTTATGGAAATCAGCTCATCTCCTGTCCCTGCAGCTGCTGAAGAAGAGTCCACCTGTGCCTCTGTCCTCCCTCAGGGTCCACTACCATGGGGACTGCACTGATCTGGGCTTCCCTCCTCATCACTGTCAAAGGTAACCTCCCTCCTGTGTCAGGATCAGCTGTGACTACTCTACCTGGGACTATTCTGACTGTGTTTTCTCTGTGTGTGCAGGTGTGCTTTGTGAATTCAGCTGGTGGAGTCAGGCAGAGATGTGAAAAAGCCTGGGGGTTCTCTGAGCCTCTCCTGTAAACCTCTGGATTCACCTTCACTGATTATGAGATGAACTGGATCTCCCAGCCTACAGGGAAGGAGCAGGAGTGGGTGGCAAGAGTGAGTCAACCAACTGGAAGGTCTCAGTGGTATTCTCCTTCAGTTCAAAGAGAGACTCCAATCACCAGAGACAATCCTATGATCACAGTCTCTCTTAAAATGATCAATGTAAAAGCAGAGGA
>JAKSZT010033739.1:332531-365508 GCA_026826555.1 Tolypeutes matacus
GGGAAATGTAGAGACAAAATACTTAGTAATTGTTAAATTTGCCATCATTTGAGGGTGAGTCTGAGTTTAAGTGTTAATTAATGATTATTTCCTGCTTACCACAGTGTCTGACACAGGATATTTTATATAAAATCTCTTGCTATTAATATCTCTGGATAAGGCAATTAGGCATTTTTGGAAACTGGCATGATATAATGAAAAGTAAGGCCTCTGCACATGGAAACTAAATATCCATTAAAGATAGAGAAAATAAAAATACAGAATTTTGGTGTCTACAGATGCACAGTGGGGGGTAGATTAAGAATGAGTGTGTGACGTGTCCTGGTCTATGTGCATGTCCTGGTCTATGCTCAGAATGACACTGAATGTGTGGTTGAATTCAGCTCAGGAAGGCATCTCTCTGGGCTACCAGGTTTGGGAAGTGTTAGTGACTAGTAACAACTTTGAACTCATGATCATCCAGTTGTTCCTGACCTTTTCCTCAACCGTTTTCTCAGAGCCAGGCTTTCCCTTAATTCTGTCATTTAGGTCAGAGTTGTGCAACTACCACCTTAATATAAATTTATATTATCTACAGCACCAAAGAAGAAACTCCGTACCCATTAGTAATCTTTCTCCATCCCCCCTCCCCCATCCTCTGGCAATCACTAATGTGCTTTCTGTCTGTATGGGTTTGACTATTCTGGAAATTCCAAATATATAGAATGATAAAATAAGTGATCTCTACTCAATGATTTATTTCACTTAGCATAATATTTTCAAGGTCCTTTCATGTACTTGCATATATATCTGTACTTAATTTGTAATTGCTAAATAATATTCCATCTTATATATATGCTCTCAATTTTTATTCATTCACCAATTCATGGATATTTGAGTTGTTTTCAACTTTGAGCTATTACAAATACTGCTTCTCTGTACATTTGTGTACAAATTTTTCTCATTGATATATGGTATCAATTCTCTTGGGTAGATGAAAAGCAAAAGAAATCCTGGGTCATAGGCAACATTATACTTAAAACTTTGAGGAACTTGGAAATATTAATTTCCAAGAAGGAAAACACACCCCAAATGATTAAAGCTGATTAAATCTACCCTGACACATACTATTCAGAATGACAAATATTAGAGATAAAGAGAGGATTCTGAAAACAGCAAGAGAAGAACAAACCAAACTCTCTGTCCTGTGCTCCCATTCCTTGCCCAGCATTTGTTTCTGCTCCTGGGAGGGATGCTCTTCACAGGGATCCTATGTCTTTTGGGAACCACCAAGAACATCCATTTGCTGGGCTGTGTCCAGGGGTTCCTCCCAGGCATGTGGGGTGGTGGGACCTGACTGCACTGACTGTGCATGGATCAGCCATGTGCTCCTGACCCCTGGAAGGCAGGCCTAGCTCCTCTCATGAGGCATCTGCAGGGCTCCCAGGCAAAGCAGGGAAAGGTAAACCCAATATGCAGGCCCTTGCCAAGTATAAGATTATTCATGTTTGATTTTGGCCTATTTTCCAAAGGAAGACACCTAAACAAGCCTAGGGTAAGCATGGGGTCTGTACCCATGTGCTGGACACAGGGATGAATGATAAATTTGGAGCCCAGTGCTGCAAAAATCAGAGAGAGCATGTGTATGTGTGCTCATGTGTGTGTACATGTGAAGGCATATGTATATGAGTGTACCTGTGAATGCAAACATGTCTGTGCACACACCTGTCCCTAAATGTACTTGTGAGTGTGAGTGGGTATATTATTGGAATAGTAAATGTGTGTGCACAGGAATGTGCATGTGTGTTAGTGACTGTGTATGTGTACATGATATAGGTAAAGCAGGTGTTTGAGTGTGCATATGTAACATGTGTCTGTGTATGTGTGTGTTGTGTGTGTGCATGTGTTATGGGTATAGTAGATGTGTATGGGTTTTGAGTCCCATGGTCCTGTGTGTGCACTTTTTCTCTGTTGTAACCTTCAAAACTCAGGAGGACAAGGGAGATGAGTGATCCTCTGAAAGCCTCTGTTTTCACCATGACCGTGACTGTATCAAAGCATCTGGCAAGCTCCAGGGAAGGGCCCCCTTGTGGTTGCAGTTTCCTGTGTTTTGTTTACCTGAAGAGTACACTGGGTTGCTAAGAAAAATTCACTCTGTCAAGAGATGGTGTCACCTGTGTGTGTTGTCACTAAAGATCAGTGTGAAGTGAAGGACACAGCCAGGTGACACTGGACAGAGAAGCTGTGAGGAAAATGTCCTGTGAGCACAACAGGAACCTCCCTGTAGTTTAGAGGTTGGCTTGTAGGTGGCACTCAGGACCCAGTAAGCACAGGTCCCAGACCCAGGACACGTGCAGGGGGTGCCTGGGAAGGGCTTCCTCTCAGGGGCAGAGTTCCCCTCTTTCAAAACAGTCTAAACTAAGAATTTAGCCATGACAGTTGATGGGTCTAATAATGCTCTACTTCTTTGGGAACTTTTGCCTAACTGAAGAAGGCAATAAGAAGCACACTTAAAAGGGGGGTTCTAAGACTTACTGATGCCTTAGAATTGAGGAGCTGGAGGTCAGGGACGGTTAATTCAGTGGGCCCAAGATTTGGGGAGACACAATGATCACTGCTATTTGCTGCATTTCTCTTGACAGGCCTTGTTTCATTTTTCATGACTTTAATAATGTCACTCCATTATCTTCTTACATCTGGACTCAACTTTCTGTTAGTTCATGTTCCAAACTTAGTTCATCCTCTCTACATTTTACAGTGAAAATAAAAGTCAGCCATCAGATGGAACTTTCCCATCTCAGCATGAATTCCACCAACATCTCTTACTTCTCACTCTGACTGGGGTGCTACTTGATCCAGCATTTTCATCAGTGCTAATCTACAAAAGAATCTAATTAAAATGTTATTCTAGCAATGGAAGAACTTTTATCATTGATATTATAAAGGCAGTGGCCACCAGAAGCTATTAGGGGAGGGAGAGTAAAGAATAGGTATAATATGGGGACATTTTTGGAACATTGGAGTTGTCCCACATGGCATTGCAATGATAGATACAGGCCATTGTATATTTTGTCATAACCTACAAAACTGTGTGGGACAGAGTGTAAATTATAATGTAAACTATATTTCATGGTTAGTAACAATGCTTCAGTATGTGTTCATCAATTGTAACACATGTACCACACTAATGAAGGATGTTGTTAATGTGGGAAAGTGTGGGAGGAGGAGGAGGGGCATATGGGAATCCTCTATATTTTTTATGTAACATTTCTGTAATCTAAGGCTTCTTTATAAATAAAAAATAATTTAAATTTATATACCTATTTACACTTTCTATTATAAAATAGTCATTTCAGTTGGTTCTTTTAAAAAAAAATGCGTGACAAAAAGTCACATGATGGTGTCTGACCACAGCATTGCTTAATAATGTCCACAAGTGCCAAAAGTTAGTTTCTACCTGGTGGCCTAAAATATATATATTTCTTTCCTGAGGGTGAGCAGTCTCTAGCAACACATACTCACCCACAGAAACATATGCACACCTCTCGGATTTTTTTCTCTGTTAGCAAGAATTTATATCACTTTCCCTCTGAGTCCACCAGCCCCCAAAGATCAGGACACCCAATATTGGATCTGTACAACCTTATGTAACCACCTGGTGAGGAATGGGTACACTTGGTTTTGGATGTTGAATGCCATCCCTTCCCCTCCCCTTTCCAACAGCAGGTCAGCCCACATTTCCAGCTCTTAATAAGCAGGTCCTGATTTGTCCTGTTCATCTTTCTCATCCTACTTCTGTTGACTTTTCTCTTGCTTACATTCCAGCATGGAGGATGTTTTTTAATGTATTTCATGTAAAAATATTGAATAGACAGGTTGCAATATACTGCATTCAAGGCTGTGCTCTTGAAACTTTTTACATAAGGGAATAGGGATCCTTAAAAATAACAGGATTAAATTGACAAATGTAGTGTTTGGGTCCCTGAGCCAGAGGGCATTGTCCTACCCTAGTTGCACAGGAATGACATGTCAAGAACAGGGTCAGAGCAGGTGCTCTGGTGCAATTGTTGAGGACAAGGCTGAGGGCTCACAGAGGTCTCCACATTCTCACCCCTATGGTGATGATAACACTAATAACAGTGAAGATAATTAAGCACATCTGAGCCCCTACTATAAAATTCACAAATAATGTTTCTGCTGTGTCCCCCAATTTGTGCCTTACCTGACTGAAGCCCATAGGGGTGAGGTCACATCCTGAGGGTCACAGGGCTGGTGACAAGGGAGATGTGCTGGGCTCTCCACACCTGAATTCTAGGTTCTCAGTCAAGGTCCCAGATTCAGTGAAACAGGCCTCAGGAGGGCAGTTGTCAGGGAATTTTTCAATGGACCTGATAATTGTGAAGGGAGCTACCCTTTAGCCATTGGGATCTCATCCCTTCTGCAAACCATTCACTGTGCTGCTGTATTGATAAGGATCTGCATGTTATTTCCCCCACATCGGGAAACCATTGTCCTTGAATTCAAAATTCACTGGCATTGTCAAGAAAGCAGGAATTGGGCTTCCCTGGATTCAGTGAATAATTCAACCAAGAGCATTGATCCAACATATTGATATGTTGATGACACTCCACTGACTGTCTCTTATTTGTAAATCAGAGGAGGGTTTGGGTTCCTTAAAATTTTACCTAAGAAGAGAGTCCTGAAGTGGAGGGTATCCCTGCAGACTCAGCTAAATGCTGGGGATAAACAAGTTTAGGAACATGCTAGGAGTGATAAGAATTAACTGCATGTGAGATTGTCTTCAGCAACTTCAATTCAACAATAATTACTAAGGATCCAATTTATAAAATTCCTATTCTAAGAAGAAATATTCATTCACATTAAGTAAGTCAAATAAAGTCATTCTGAATTGTGACATATTGGATTGGACACAGTTTGTCTGACTTCAATGTGTTTGATACATTTAGCTGCTGCTTCAAATTTTTAGAATATCCAATAAAATCAGCTAACAGAGCATATAATGGATCAGCAGATTTATTGAGCCAATTACAGGCCATGTATTTGTGTTGGGTGTTGATCATGGTGTATCTCCATTAGAGAAGAGACACACTGACAAAATTTCCAAAGGCATCCTTGCTCCTTGGCTGCATCCACCTCCCTTACCAGTTCCTTCAGGAAGTTTTTATGCCCTAGGTAAAGAAATCCCCTTACTTAGAGAAGTGGGGCCCAGGAAGTGGACTGTGTTCTCCTAGAGACCAACCTGCATCTTCCTCACAGAAGAGCCCTAGAGACAGGGAACTCACCTGACCTCTTTGACCTTTACTTACAAAAGTTCCTCCCACATGCAAATCACCACTTTGGTCAAGTGATGAAAGCACAGCACACATGGACTTAAATCCAGAATAGCCTGAAACTGGATAATATTGTTTGCAATGAATTGGTCTCCTACAAAAGGAACATGAAAGCCTTGTGGTTCTTCCTCTTTCTTGTGGCAGCTCCCAGAGGAAAGTGTCTCAGGATTAGATCATGATGGTAAAGGGGATGGTGACTCTGAGCACAGGACTCACTGGGGTTCTCCTTGTCCTCAGGTGTCCTGTCCCAGGTGCAGCTGCAGGAGTCAGGCCTAGGACTGGTGAAGCCCTCTTGGACCCTGTCCCTCACCTGCTCTGTCTCTGGATTCTCCATCACAACCAGTGGTTACTGGTGGCATTGAATCCATCAGTCCCCAAGGATGGGGCTGCAGTGGTTGCCAGTAATATGCTATAATGGTTACACTAACTACAATCCATCCCTCAAGAACAGACTCTCCACCTCAAGAGACACATCCAAGAGCCAGTTCTCTGTGCAGCTGAGCTCCATGACAGCTGAAGACGCAGCTTTGTATTACTGTGCAGGACACAGTGAGAGTAAGTCAGTGTGAGCCCAGACACAAACCTCCCCATGCAGGAGGGTGTTGAGCATCAGGGGTTGCTTGTGGCCCATTCACAGCAGAGACTCAGTTTCAAGAATGATTTATGGATACTGCAGATTCCTGTAATAATATAGGATTTCTCTCTCATGCTTAAAAGCATTGAAATACTAGGGATCCTCCACTACATGTATTCTAACTAATGCCATTATGTTTTCAAGTTTCAAACACAGAAAATGTATTTGCAATGCTATTATATATTATATGATATTTTATTCACACACTTATAAAGTCATTTTCTTCATTTTGTTCTTCTGGTTTAGTCTGGAAGTATGAAAAAACTTTCATTCAACCAACTGTGTGATACTGTGCAATTAATTCTCAGGATCTAGTTGTCTGTCCTGGCTGTGCCCAGGCAAAATATAATAATAATAATAATAATAATAATGTTGAATTTGCATAATTGCTTAGACAACATTAGGGCAGATTATTTATGGTAGAATGATTTTATCTGAATTGAAAATATAAGACCCCACTTTCTTTTTCCAGAGTGAGTATATATATATATATATATATCTCCTTCCTCTCCCAGGCTATTTGGTATTATTGGTTCCCTAACTTAGCTCCCCACCATCATGTTGAGCCATAAGACATCACTGAAAAAGAGCAACAAGAAGAGACACCCTGATATGGCCCTGAGTGTGTCATCCAGGAGCCTCATCTTGTTTTCTCCACCATGGACAGGGATTATTAAGGCTGTACATGAACCAAATGCACAGCAGGCTGACTCTGAGAGGTAAGCTCTCCTGATGGATTTGAAAAACCACCCACTTCTCACTGGTTCCTGATGCCTCATGGAGTCAGAGCCTGGCCATATGTCAGGAAACCTGGATGTTCTTCCTGAGCTATCATCTCTAGGGAAGGTGCTAAACTGTCATGAGAAAATTTTTTTTAAAAGGAAATGTGAGACATGGAGTGTCTGAACCTTGATTTTTGCTGATAAGCTGACCTCTGCCTCAGGAGGAGCTCAGGCTCACTTGCCTCAATTTTGAACTCTTGGGCAGTCTCTACACTGTCTCCTCCTTAAGTTTTAAGCATCCAATGATGTGGCAGAGATTACCCTGAGTGTCTGGAGCTAGCAAATCAAGCCATCATAAAAGAAAAAGCAAATAACAAAGTAAGTTCCTCAGTCTTTGCAAATTGTTTCTGCATTTCATGAATCGTTTTGAAATTTTTTAAATTTTCTTTTTATTTTTTAACTTTATTTTTAGAAAAGTTTTGTTTATATTTACAGAGAAATTACACCAAAAGTGTAGGCAATTCTTATGTAACCCCCACTCACCCACACACATAGTTACCCCTATTATTGCCCTCTTAAATTAGTATGGTACATTTGTTACAGTTGATGAACCAATATTGAAGCATTGCTACTAACCAAAGTCTATAGTTCACATTGTGGTTTACACTTTGTGCTGTACAGATCCATAGGACTTAACAAATGAGTAATGTCAGATGTCCATCAGTGCAGTTATTATACAGAAGAACCTCACCAAAAAATGCACCAGAGACAAAAGGACAAATATTGCATCATCTCACTGATATTAACTAAGGATAGTGAGTAGACTCATGGAGGTAGAGTTTGGATGATAGTATGCTGGAAAACAAGAGTTTTGAAGTTTTGAAAAAAAAAAAAGAGTAGTGCATGTCCATTGTGGACAGTTTAGAATGCACAGAAAAGCAAAAAGAAGTTAGATATTACACACATTTTCACCATCTCAAGACAACTAAGTTTAATACTTTAAAGTTACACATATGTATTTTTGTATGGGTTCATATTGTGTATATATATATACATATATATATGTATATGTATATATATATATATATATATATATATATATATATATTAGCAGATTTATTGATATAAGTTACATGCCATATAATTCAACCATGTGAATTGTAAAAGTCATTGCTTTTTAGTTTATTAACAGGGTTGAGCAACCATCACCACAATCTAATTTTAGAATATTTTTAGCCCCTTCCCAAAATAAGCCCTATATCCAATGGCAGTCACTCAATACACTCCTCCTCCTCCAGCCCTAGGTAACCACTATTCTACTTTCTTTCTCTATAGATTTCCTATTCTGGAAATATCATGTAAATGGAATCATCATAATATGTAGTCTTTGTGACTGCTGCCTTCTACTTATCATCATGTTTTCAAGGTTGAGCCATATTGGAGCACATATCAGTATTCCAATCCCCTTTATTGCTGAATTGCATTGTATGGATTTACCACATTTGATATAATCATTCATCAGTTGATGGAAATTTACTTTGTTTGTACAGTTTGGTTGTTATGAATAGTGTTTGCCATGAACATTCATATAAAAGGGTTTGTGTGCATATGTGTTTATTTCTCTTAGATATATACCTAGGAGTGGAATTGCCATGTCATTATATAATTTTTATAAGCTACTATTTTCAATTTAAAATATCATGACTATTTTTCTTTCTTTTAAAATATTATTCTAAAATTTCATTGAACAAACTAAATGTGTTTTATTATAGAGTATGTTTATAAGGTGTATTGTTATTCCATTACCCATCAATGACAATTTCCAAAAGTTTGGTGATTATGTACAACTTCATAATAAATTTTCTCATAACTGAATATTTGTGCTCATGTAAAATTATTTCTAATAGCTTCTTAGATGTGGAATTTCTTATCATATTTGTCAAGTTTGTCCCAAAGAACTGTTGTAGCATTTTATGCTACCAATATATTAAAAGCAAATGAAAGGATTAATTTTCTTCTTCCCTTTCAACACTAAGAATATTGACTTTTAATATTTTTAAGTCTTATTGATTGAAATGGAATTTCATTGTTGTTTTGATTTGCATATTTCAGTTACTAATTTTTGAACATTTTCCTCTTTTTTTTTGTATTTTTTTTTTTTTACATTTCTGTTTTAATGATCATGTCCTTTGAAAATTTTATTATTTTTTCAAATCTTTTAAAGTAGAGAATATGTTGATATTTAGGTGAAAATATCTATTTCCACTCTCTCAACTTCAAAATCAGTTATTTCAATACATGTGACCAGGTAAGCCTGGATGCTCCTCACTGGTACTGACATCATCCAGCCAGATCTAAAAATTGGGTCAGAGGAAGGTGAAAAATTAAAGTATTAATCATTAGTTTTAAATTGCATGGCATTAAACAAAGTTTTATGAAATATAGATTACCAGAAAACTAGAATGGCTATATAAGTCAAAACCTTTCAAAATTCTCTCCAAATCATTTAAGAATTTCTACATCAGACAATAAGCCTCACCCTTCTCATAGCAAAACCCAGGTCAGGACATCATTAGCATGTCAGATAGTGTGAATACTTTCCTCTTATTTATTTGGACATGTATGATAGGCAGAAATGTCAGAGCGAGGCCATGATACAGTCAGAGTGCCACCTACAGGCCATAAGCAACATGACTGGGAAAAGGGAAGGCTTCAGACCTGACAGATCTCCCTTCCTTGAGCCCATGCCCATGGAAAAACCTACATCCTCTCCTCTCCCCAACACTCACATCCTCGCAACCCTTTTCTGCTCTGGGAATATCAGGTCACAGTCAAAAATGCTCTTTAATCCTGTTCGTGTTTGTCACCACAGCAGCTTAGGAATCCTGGGTCAACTCCCCCAACACCTGGATTCTTATACCCACTGGACTCACTGCAGCTCTTTCTCTGACTCCATCCTTCATACCTGCCCCTTCCTAAATTTCCTCCATTGTGTCTTTTGAACTCTTCATTCGGTAAACAACAAATCCTTAATACTGTCAAGCCCATCTCTGAATATCCTCTTTACCTTCATGTCCTACCTGAAACCTGATTCCTGCATGGGACATGCCCCTGAAAATTTCTCAAATGGTAGGTTTTCCCTCTCTGATATCTCTCATACAACCTGGATGTTTGCCTACCAGCTGATCACTCTCAGTTTCAGACAATGCTCACTATTGCACCTCTCCTCCTTCAACATCCATTCTCATATTATAGCATTAGTCCACAAATAACCTGTCTTTACATGGTATCTACTGACCTTGGAACTACTGCCATCCTTCTGGATTCCTTCTACCACTGGTGTATGACTTGCTTCCATAAGATTTCTCATGAATCATGTGAATGAACATGCACATACTTGCTTTTGAGCCCCTTGAAACCATTTCTCCTCAAGCACCCTGTCCTCCTCCTGACCTCACAGAGCACATTAATGCACCTAACACTTTGGCCTTTCCAAGAACATCTTGCTCCAAGGTCCCAATATCTAGCATTCCACTCTCTGGCCTCCTCCTCCTTTCTCTCAAGTTTGCTTCCTCTACATTTTCACTCCAAAATCCACTGAACCACACATGAAACTCCACTTTCTGTTTCCCTCCCACAGTCTCTGCTTCTTATACACATTAGAGACATGAAAAGTTTCTTTTAAAGTATACATTTTAGAGAAGAAGAAGTAAAGTTTTTGTTCAAGAATAACATGATTGTCTATGTAGCAAATCTCTGTGGATGAACAGAAAAAATTTCCTGGGATGAATAAACACTACAGGAAGGTTGCAGGGGTAAAAGGCTCATATAAAAAATGCAATTGCTTCCATATATACCAACAATGAACTATTGGAATTTCAAAATAACAAAGTACCATTACACTTAGGAAAAATGCAATATTTTGGTATAAATCTAGCAAAATGTGTGTAGGACTTATGTGCAAACAATGAAGAAAAAAAATAAAAATCTGAATAAATTAGAAATGTCTTGTGTACATGGATTCAAAGGCTCAAAATTACTAAAATGTCAATTCTTCCCAATGGGATCTATAAATTCATTGTAATTGCAAGCAAAATCCCAGCAAACTATTTTGCAGATATCAACAAATTTAAAATGTGCATCAAAAGACAATAGATATAGAATAACAATACAATACTTAAGATGTAGAATAAAGTTGGGTGGCTCACACCTCAATTTCATAACTTAATATAAAGCTTCAGGAATGAAGACAACTTGATAATTGTGATAAAATAGGCACAGAGATCAATGTAACAGAATAGAAAGTCCAGATATTGACCAATACAAATATTGTCAACTGATCTTTGGCAAAGCAGCAAAAGCAATTTAATAGATATGAGATAGTCTTTTAAGCAAATGTTGTAATTAAATGCAAAAAAATAAACCCAGATGCCTATTTTTCACAGATATTAATTCAAAATGAATCATAGATCTAAATGTAACATGCAAAATATAAAACAACTACAAGAAAACAGGAGAAAGTCTAGGGGTCCTCGATGTTGGTAACAAATTTTTAGAGACAACAAATGTATAATTTGTGGGGGTGGGGGGGAAGAGATACCATGGACTTTACTGAAATTAAATGCTTCTGCTTTAGTAAAAGCAGGATAAAGGAAATGAAAAGTGAAGCCAAACACAGAGAGAAAATGCCTGAAAAACCTATATATGATAAAGCACTTTACAATATGGAGCAATCAAATCTTAAAACTCAAGTATAACAGAATGAACAAGTCAGTTAAAAGTGGGCCAAAGGTCTAAAGAGAGGCCCCATCAAAGAAAACATGCAGATGGAAGAAAAAGAATATGAAAAGATGCTTACCATCATTTGACCTCAGGGAATTGCAAATGAAGACAACAAGGTACAT
The DNA here is from genome assembly GCA_026826555.1 of Tolypeutes matacus. NCBI lineage: Eukaryota > Metazoa > Chordata > Mammalia > Cingulata > Chlamyphoridae > Tolypeutes > Tolypeutes matacus. Next base: position 344,122 of record JAKSZT010033739.1, read on the forward strand.
GCATGTGAATGGCTAAAAGTCAAAAGAAGCTGACAAAACCATCTGCTGTGAAGTGGCAACACCACAGCACCTACACCACTGCTGGGGGAAGCCACAAGGGTGCAGCCTTTGTGGAGCTCAGCTTGACAGTTTCTTACAAAGCTGTACCTAGTCTTATCACACAAAGCAGTAGACATGCTCTTATGCATTTATCTAACTGATTTGAAAATCAATGTCCACAAAAAACCTGCACATGAATGTCTGTAGAAGCTTCATTCATATTAGCCAAAACCTGGAAGCAACCACATGCCTTCAACACATGAATGTATAAAAAAATGTGGAACAGCCATATGATGGAATATTATTCTAATTGTTTTCCTCCTTTTTAAGAAAATGTCTCTTTTTGCTCTGTATTCTCTAAAATTATCTCATCTTCTAAAGTTTTTACTAAAATTTTCAATTTTATTAAAAATACACAAGTGAATTCTATTTCCTAACTCTACCTTCCTTTGACAGAATTCTGTTCTATGTGTGGTATTGAAATTTTTGCTCTGATTATTCTTTATTATTCCTTTTCACAAAACTTGTTAAAATTTAATTTTTATGATAATTTGTTATATAATTTTTTTATTCCATGCCTTCCTGTACTCCTAGTTGATTTCCTACCCATGCATCTGTTTATCCTTGTTGTGATATCAGTATTTTTTTTTCTTATTTCCTCAAACTTTGTAATATAGTTTGTGTTTCATAATTAGCAAAAAGTCAGTAAGAAGTAGATTAGAGAATCTTTACATGTTCCCAAGGTTCCATGATTTATCAAAAGATTTGGAAGGAACACACATTTAACCACTCCCATATTATTTTTTATAAATCTCATATTGGTCACTTTTAACAGAAATGTTTCCAGATTTTGTCTAGGTTCTTGACTTATGCTTCAGAAATGAATTTCAGAGCATGTTGGGTTAGTTAGGCCAGTAATTTATTAAGGTGGGAAGGGAAGAAAAATGGGAGAAAATCACAGAACATGGGTCCCTGGGAGAGAGTAAGGGGATGAAGAGTGATAAAGAGGGCTGATTTATAGACTATAATTTCCCATTATAGATTGTAAATGCCTGGGTTTTCCTTGCATGCTATTCCATGCAAGGAATAAATACCCAGGTTTTACTTGCATGTTATTCCATGTGAGGAGAGCAGTGTGCAGAAGCCAAGAGAGACAAGAGTAGGGAGACTTGACCTTTTGTACCTGCTTTGAATGAATTATTCTGCCCCTTTGCTGATGGCATGGGAGGAGTCCCAGCTGTTTGTTGTTTTGATTGATTACCTTGCCCATCAAATCCCCAGGTGGTTCCAATGATAATGAACCTAGAGACCACCCAGGGCTTCTCCAGGCTTCTGGAGGAAACATTCTGGATGGGAGAAATCTCATAAGGGTCTTCCAGCAGCCATCTTGGGGGTATTGATGTCCACATGGACTTCTTGCCAGGTTCCAGATCCATCTGTTGATTCTCTATATGAAGCCTGCTTCATTCCCCCCTCAGAGAGTTTATACCTTTATTCTTAAAGGGGTGCTGAGGGGAGATGTTTATTCTTCTGCAACTACTTCCTGCCAGTTAGGGGCCATAAGCCCTACCTGACAAGGTATAAAACCCTCTAGCTATTATATCTTGGTTGGAGGAAGATGGATCTGGCGTCCTGATCAAAGCTGGAGGAAGTTCCCATACAGCTAACAAGATGTTGATTCTGGAAGAAATAAACTTGATTAGAATTTTGAAAATATATGGTCCTACTAAGAGGATCCTGGCCCACAAAAGCAGAAAAGCCCAGGTGCCTATAAAGGGTGCATTTTCCAGAGTTGGTGGGAAACAGTATTCCTCTTTCAGTTATTTTATGCTGTTGCTTAGCTCTAGAGAGAAGAGATTGCAGTAGACTCTGGGGTTAGGTATAAATTGCCAGTCCCAGTTCGTATGATTGAGGTAAAGAATGAGAAGAGGCATTGCCTTTTTTAGCTATGCTACAGGAGAAGAAAACAAAATATTTTAAAGGGTGGCTGGTTTGCCGTCCTCCTAATAATAGGCATCTGGGTTAGAGTTAGAGGGAACATTTAGCTTTGACATAGACACTACTTAGCTTTGTCTCTTGAACAGGTATTTCAGGCCCTCCAATGATTGGCACATGTAGGACCCACCAGGAGCTTCTGGTGAGTTGGTACATTCCTGGGTAGCTGGCTTCACTTGGGATTAGTGCACTAAGCTGGAAATTCCTTTAATTTTAACAGCTCTGGGAGTGATCAGAACTACAGAGTAAAGTTTTTTCCATTTTTGGCTCTAATTGAGAGAGAGGCTTGTTTTCTTGCCAAGTTTTGATTAGAACCTGGTTTCCAGGTCCTGTGTGAGGAAAGGTTGCCCATGGACCATCTTAAATGTGCTAAGCTGAAGTGGGTCTGGCTAAGGCATGTGGGCTTTCCAGCCCTCCCCAGGGTACAAGTAGGGAAAATTCTTTTTTTTTTTTTTATTGTGGGTAAAAATCAAAATTTTCAAAATACAAACCAATATTTGTAAAATGATATATAGATATATATGCATATATGTGCATTTGCTTACATAAATGATACTTTTTTCATATATATATTTTAAAAATGCTTAAATTACATAAATGTTACACAAAAATTACAGGGATTCCCATGATCTCCACCTCCCATACCTCCCATAACATCTCAGATAATAAACATCTTTCATTAGTGTGGCACATCACCTGCAATGGATATGCATATCCTCGGGCTTTGCCACTAAATATAGACCACAGTTCACATCATAGACCACACTCTCTCCCACACAGTTCTGCATGGTATACACTGATGTAAAATGGCCTGTATCCATTGCCACAACATCACTCAAGACAATCCCTAAGTCCTTAAAAAGTCCCTATATTACAACTGCCCTTCCCCTCCCCCAGCCAAAAGCATCTAGTGGCCACTGGCTTCACCTCACTGTTATAATTTCTTCCATTGCTTGAATTCCAATATGTCTAAAACAGAATACCATTAAGTCCAATCTAGTCCATAGCTCTTCCTCCAATCCTGAGGGGACTGGAATGGTGATGTCCACTCCATCTCCAAGTCAGAGGGGGCTTATATCCCATGGATATGGTGGATGGGATTATCCTGCCTTCAGCTGCAGGCTCTATCCATTCCCTGGGATGGCCGTTGTCCATCATCATCGTCTCCTCACCAGGTGACTTGAGTGAGTCTATTAAGCTGTACAGTAGGAGTTGCAGGTCCACTGAGATTCCAGGCAGAGCTGGCATATGGGCAGGACAGAGGCTCCAGTTTCTGGAAGTAGACCTACAAACTCCAGCATCACATATAGGATTGAATAGAAGGGACTGATGGACCATGTGCAGAGAGGACTTATTTGAGTCCAAATCTGTCACTCTCAGGAGCACAGATTCCAAAGTAGAGCCTTATATAGGACCTGAGTGTCTCCAGAGCCCTCTGGAGCCCCTCTGTGTGGGATGACATACACTTTGGTGTTCTATGAGATCCTACTGAGTTGTGCATAAGCGTTACCTCTGGGATGACTTCCCAACTCTCTTTGAAGTCTCTTAGTCACATGAACTCATTTGCCTTTACCGTTTCCCCCTTTTATTCAAGGTTTTTTACCAGTAGTGTTTCCAGTTGGCACTTGGTATTAGTCCCTCATTGCCAGGGAGGCTCATCCCTAGGAGTCATGTCCCACGTTGGGGGGAAGATAATGCATTCATATGCTAAGTTTGGCTTTGAGAGAGGCCACATTTGAGCAACAAGGAGGCTCTCAAGTGGCAACTCTTAGGCACCCCATAACATTAGACCAGGTTTCAATTACAAAAACATAGACTCATAAGGCTAGTCATCAATAACAAGAACCCAACAGTGGGGAATCCTCTTTTGACAGACAGTGCCCCTGCACTCGGGGGACTCTTGCTGCTCTCTTGGAGAATGTGGCAGAGCTCTCCAGACTGGGAATTCAGTATTCCCTCATTTATTCAGTGATTGTCTACCCACCATGACCATGCCCCATCCCTCAATCATTTGAACAATTTTATATATCTTTCATGTATATTCAGAGGAACTTACTCCCATGAATCCCCCATCCCAGACATCCTCAACCAATGATCCTCTGCAACCCCCATTGTAACCCTTCTGTGACCTAAACCTTCCTTGAAGATAAAGTCCATATAAAAAACAAATTCAAATAATAGGAAAATGAAATAATAGTGATAAGCTTAAATGCAAGAGATAAAATACAAGGCAACTGAGAAAAAAAGAAATAAAAGTAAAATATACATAAAAACTCCAGCATCACATATAGGTTTGAATAGAAGGGACTGGTGAACCATGTGCAGGGAGGACTTATTTGAGTCTAATTCTGTCACTCTCAGGAGCACAGATTCCAAAATAGAACCCACTGATAAGGCATCAGTCTCTGGGGCTATCCCCCCTTATATAGGACCAGGATGTCTCCGGAGCTCTCAGGAACCCCACTGAGTGGGGTGATAGGCACTTAGATGTTCTATGAGCTCCTACAGAGGTGTGTGTAAGATTTACCTCTGGGATGACCTCCCGACTCTCTTTGAAGTCTCTTAGCCACTTGAACTCACTTGGAGTTGGAGTGGACATCACCATCCCAGTCCCCTCAGGATTGGGGGAAGAACTATGGACTAGAGTGGACTTGATGGTATTCTCTTGTTCACCTATGGTGATTCTAGCAATGCAAGAAATTATAACAATGAGGTGGAGCCAGTGGCCACTTGACACTTTTGGGGTAGGGAGGGGACGAGCAGTTGAAATACAGGGGCTTCTTTGGGAGGTGGAGGTTATCCAGAGTACTGTTGTGGCAACGGATGTAGGCCATTTTAAATCAGCACACACCACTCAGAACTGAGTGGGAGAGAGTGTAGTCTACAGTGTGAACTGTGGTCTATGGTTGGTGGCAAGGCTCCAGGATGTGTAAGTTCATTGAGGGTGGTGGGCCACACTGTGGGAGATGTTTGTGTGGGATGTGGTGGGAGGTGTGGGAGGTGGGCAACATGGGAATCCCAGTGGGTTCCGTGTAATATTTTGGGTAAACTAAGCACCTCTTAAAATATATGTATATATATATATAAATAACATTTTTGTAAGCAAATACACATATATGCATATATATTTATATATCATTTTGCAAATGTTTGTATGTATTGTGAGAATTTTGATTTTTACCCATAATAAAAAAAAAAAAGTAAAATATAATTAATGGATTGGGATATTCAAAAAAAGAAAATGGGAAAAAATTTTAATTTTAATTTTAAATTATTTTTTTTCTCCTTTTATCACTGCATTATTGGGTGTCTAGTGTGTACTGTGACACCTTCCCCCTCTCATTCCCCAGTGTCTCCCAAATTTTCATTTAGTTTTCAAAGAAGTTTAGGTCACAGCAAAGTGACACACGGCATCCTAGGGATTCCCATATACTCAACCTCCCTCCCCCTTCCCCACCCCATATTAAAACCTTTTTTTGTGTGTGTAGATGGTAACATTGTTAAAACTGTTATACAGATAGTGAAACATAGCTACTAAACATTGTCAATGGTTCACAGTATAGTTTACATTTTAGATTGCACAGTTTAATATTTTTTGATAATATTTACCATTTCTGTGTCCATTACTGTAAGGTAATGAAGAACATTTCCCACGACAATTAAATACCCCATTTGATCTTTTCTGTTCCTTCCTCCCCATCCCCCTGGGGCATATGACACGCCCCTGTCTTGGCTCATGGGATGACAAGATTCATAGTTACATGCCCTGGGTATTCTAACCTGCCCTTCCTAATCTACACACCTGTTAACCCTGCACCACCAAACTCAGTGATATCACTACCCACCTTTCCTATCCTTCAATATGTAACTATATTCTATCACTTTACCATAGATTATGTCCATATGGGTAATGGCTTGCAACATACCCTTCTCTCTCTCTAACTTGTTAAACTATCTTTCAGACAGTTGCTCTCAGAGACTGTTAACTTTACTCAATTCAAATCAGTGAGGTCATAAACTGTTCATCCTTCAATGCCTGGCTTGCTTCACTCAACATAGGTCTTCAAGATTCATCCATGTTATTCCATGTGTTAGCACTTTATTACTTCTAATAGCTGAATGATATTCCATTGTATGTATGTACCATATTTTGCTTATCCATTCATCTGTTGATGGGCACCGGGGTTGATTCCAACTTTTGCAATTGTGAACAATGCCATTATGAACATTGGTGTGCATATATCTGTTGGTGTCTTTGCTTTCAATTCTTCTGGGTATATACCCAGGAGTGGAATCGCTGGATCATATGGAAGATCTATTGTTAGTTTTCTGAGGAACCACCAAACTGTCCTCCACAGTGGCTGGACCATTCCACAATCCCACCAGCAGTGGATGAGGGTTCCTATTCCTCCAAATCCTCTCCAACACTTAGAGTCTGCTGTTTTTTTAATAGCTGCCATTCTGATGGGTGTAAGATGATATCTCATTGTGGTTTTGATTTGCATTTCCCTAATAGCTAGCAATATCGAGCATTTTTTCATGTGCTTTTTAGCCATTTGTATTTCGTCCTTGGAGAAGTGCCTTTTCAGGTCACTTGCCAATTTTTTTAAATGGGTTGTTTGTCTTTTCATTTTTGAGGTTTAGGATTTCCTTATATGTGCAGGATATTAGGCTCCTATCATATATATGTTTGCCAAATATTTTCTCCCATTAGGAAGGCTGTCTTTTTATTTTCTTAATAACATCCCTTGAGGTGCAGAAGTTTTTTATTTTGTTGAGATCCCATTTATCTATTTTTTCACTTGCTCCTCGTGCTTTGGCTGTGAAGTTCATGAAACCATTTCCTATTACAAGGTCCTGTAGATGCTTCCCTACATTATCTCCCAAGGTCTTTATGGTTTTGGCTCTTATATTTAGATCTCTGATCCATCTTGAGTTTGTTTTTGTATAAGGTGTGAGATGGTATTCTTCTCTCATTCTTTTGGATATGGATATCCAGTTCTTCAAGCACCACTTGTTAAAGAGGCCATTCTCTCCCAACTGAGTGGGCTTCATGGCCTTGAAAATATTAGATGACTGTTAATGCAAGGATCTATATCAGAACTCTCAATTTGGTGCCACTTGTCAATAGGTCTGTCCTTGTGCCAGTATCACACAGTTTCGATCACTGTAGTTTTGTAATATGTTTTAAAGTTCGGTAATGTGATACCTCCAACTTCATTTTTCTTTTTCAATATGTCTTTGACAATTCAGGACCTCTTACCTCTCCAAATATATTTTGTGGTTAGTTTTTCCAGATCCTTAAAAAATACTGCTGGTCAGGCGCTTGTCAGGACCTGGGTCCATGAAAACTGTGCCGCAGATGAGAAAGAAAGAATAAGACAAGAAGAGAAGAGAGACTGGGATCAGGGGACTCTCCGTCCGATATGGATAGAAGAGTGTTGATTTTTATTGGGATTGCATTAAATCTGTAGATTAGTTTGGGTAGGATAGACATCTTGATGGTGTTTATTCTTCCTATCTATGAACAGGGAATATTTTTCCATTTATTTAACTCTTCCTTGATTTCCTTTAACAGTATTGCATAGTTTTCTGTATATAAGTCTTTTACATCTCTAGTTAAATTTGTTCCTATGTATTTGATTCTTTTAGTTACTATTGTAAAGGGCATTTTTTTTCTTGATTTCCTTCTCAGATTGCTCATTAATGGTGTACAGAAATGCTACTGATTTTTGAGCATTGATCTTCTAGGCTGCAACATTACTGAACTCCTTTATGAGTTCTAGAAACTTTGTTGTAGATTTCTCAGGGCTTTCTATATATAGGATCATGTCTTTTGCAAATAATGAAATTTTTACTTCTTCTTTTCCAATCTGGATGCCTTTTATTTCCTTTTCTTGCCTCAGTGCTCGTGCAAATGTTTCTAAGACAATGTTAAATAGGAGTGGTGATAGTGAGCATCCTAGTCTTGTTCCCGATCTCAGAGGGAAGGCTTTAAGATTTCACCATTGAAAATGATGTTAGCTTTGGGTTTTTCATACATACCCTTTATCATATTCAGAAAGTTTCCTTCTATTCTTATCTTTTGTAGTGTTTTTATCAGGAAAGAGTGCTGTATTTTGTTGAATGCTTTTTCTGTATCTATAGAGATGATCATGTGATTTTTTTTTCCTTCAATCTGTTTATGTGGTCTATTACATTGATTGGCTTTCTTATTTCGAACCATCCTTGCATACCAGGGATGAAACCCACTTGGTCATGGTGTATAATCCTTTTGATATGTTGATGAATGTGATTAGCAAATATTTTGTTGAGGATTTTAGCATCTAGGTTCATTAGAGAAATTGGTTTGTAATGTTCCTTTCTAGTGGTATCTTTGTTTGGTTTGGGTATTAGGGTAATGGAGGAATCATAGAATGAATCAGGCAATATTCCTTCTACTTCTATTTTTGGAAGAGCTTAAGCAGAATTGGTGATAGCTCTTTCTGGATGTTTCATAGAATTCAGCTGTGAAGCCATCTGGTCCTGGGCTCTTCTTAGTCGGGAGGTTTTTGATGACTGAGTCTATTGCTTTACTTGTAATTGGACTGTTGAGTTCGTCAATTTCTTCTTTCATCAATGTAGCCTGTTTGAGAGTTTCTAGAAACTTGTCCTTTCCTTTAAATTATCATTCTTGTTGGCATATAATTTTTCAAAGTATCTTCTTATGATACTCTATTTCTATGGGGTCTGTATTGATATCCCTTTGCTCATTCCTTATTTTTGTATTTGCATCTGTTCTCTCTTTTTCTTTGTTATTCTAGCTAAGGGTTTGTCAATTTTATTGATATTCTCAGAGAACCAGCTTTTGGTTTTGTTTATTGTTTCTAGTGCTTTCTCATTCTTTATTTCATTTAGTTCTGCTCTAATCTTTGTTATTTCCTTCTTTCTACTTCCTTTTGGTTTAGTTTGTTGTTGTTTTTCCAATTCCTCCAAGTGTGCGGTTAGGTCTTCAATTTTAACTCTTTCTTTTTTTTCAATATATATATTTATGGCTATGAACTTCCCTCTCAGCACTGCTTTCACCGCATCCCATAGGTTTTGATATGCTGTGCTGTCATTTTCACTAGTTTCAAGGTAGTTACTGATTTCTTTTGAGATTTCCTCCTTTACGCACTGTTTGTCTAAGAGTGTGTTGTTTAACTTCCAGATCCTTGTGCCTAACCTGTTTCTCTGGCCCTTAGTGATTTCCAATTTCATTCCATTGTGGTCAGAGAAATTACTTTGTATAATCTCAATCTTTCTGAATTCATTGAGAGTTGTTCTGTGGCCTAGTATGTGGTCTATTTTGGAGTATGATCCATGTGCACTTGAGAGAAATGTAAATCCTGCTCTATTTGGGTGTAGTATTCTGTATATGTCTATTAAGTCCAGGTCCTCTATTGTATTGTTGAGAGCCTTTGTTTCTTTATTGGTTCTCTGTCTAGATGTTCTGTCTAATGATGATAATGGTGTCTTAAAGTCCCCTGCTATAATTGTATAGGCATTTTTTTCTCCACTTAGTTTTTCCAAGGTTTGCCTCATGTATTTTGAGGCACCCTGATTAGATGCATAAATGTTTATGATTGTTCTCTCTTCTTGAGAAATTACCCCTTTTACTAATATAGAGTGTCCATTTTTGTTTCTTACAATAGTTTTGCACTTAAAGCTTATTTTGTCTGATATTAGAATAGCAACTCCTGCTCTTTTTTGTCTATTGTTAGCTTGTAAAATGCTTTTCCAGCCATTCACTTTCAGCCTCCTTGAATCCCTGGGCCAAAGGTGGGTTTCTTGTAGACAGCATATAGATGGATCATATTTCCTTATCCATTCTGTCAATCTGTGTCTCTTGATTGAAGACTTTAATCCATTAAGATTCATTGTTATTACTCATAACGAATTTCTTACCTCAGCCATTATTTCTTTGGGTTAATGTATGTCATATGTTTTTTGTTTCTGTGTTTGTCTTTTTAGTTGTTTTTTAAACTCTCCTCACACTCTCTTTTCCTTGTTTTTTTTTTCCTTTCAACTTGTAGAATTTCCTTTAGTATTTCTTGAAGTGCAGTTTTCTTATTGACATACTCTCTTAATTTCTGTTTATCTGTGAATATTTTGAACTCTATCATTTTTTAATGTGTTTTGCTGGATAGAGAATTTGTACTGGAAGTTTTTTTCTTTTAGTATTTTGACTATGTCATACCACTGTCTTCTTGCCTCCATGGGTTCAGCTGAGAAATCAGCACTTTTTTTATTTCTTGGAGTGTGCCATTGCTCACCATCATATCCATTATCTTTTTAGGCATGTTGGTAATTTCTTCAGTATGTTCTCCCAGTGTCTTCTTTATATCCTTAATCTCTTCCTTCACTTCTTTAAGTTGGTCCATGACATTTGTTTGGAAAGCTTTGATTAGTTGTTCAATGTTCTGCATCACTTCCTGGTTTTTAGTTTCTTCATCAGACTAGTCCATGTTTTCCTGTTTCTCAGTGTGGTTTGTAATTTTTTGTTGCCCTCTTTTCAAGATTTTATATTGATGGGTTTATTCAGTTGATTACCTTCTCTCTCTGCTCTAGAGTTTTATTTAGCTGGTGGTTCTGTGTGTTTGTTAAGTTTTCTCTTTGACAATTTTTCTTCTTATTTTATTTCCTTGCTTCTTTCCATGTTCCCTCAAAGCAAAAGATTAGGGTCAGAGGAATCAAAAGATTTGAGGAAGGAAGAAGGATAATAGTAATATTGATAAAAGTTCAAAGAGGGGCCAAATGAGACTTAATGAAATGAATATTTAACTCATGTAGGCAGAATATAGTAATAGGAAAAAAAAGTGGAATACCTACAATGGACTGGGAAACCAAATAGAGGAATATATATATAGTGATTTAGAAGGCTAGAATTATGAGGAGGGAGAGAAAGAGTGAAGAAAGGGCTGAAAACAAAGAGTTAATATTAATTTAAAAAGAAGAAAACAAAATAGATGTAATAGAAATTGACACCCTTAAGTTGTGGGCATATGAAAAAATGTGGTTTATCAGAGCCACAACAGAAAGCAGAGGCAGAAAGATGAAGGAAGGATAAGAGATAGTTTGGAATACAATATCAATATGGGCAGAGAAAGGGAAATTACTGAAGAAGATGCACAGCAAAGAAGAGACAGGCTAGCAGCACCTAATTTTTTTTTAAATGAAAGAAAAAGGAAAGGGAGGGAGGAAAGAGGAAAGAAAAGTGAAAGACAACAAATAAACGGAGAAAAATCAAGCAACTTCACAGGCAAGCAGTCAAACAAAGCTAATGAGGATCAATGTTCCCCCTTGGGTTCCTGTGGATCCTCTCTGCCTCCTTGTGTTTATCAATCAATTTACCCACAGGGTTCTATATGCAGGTCCTGAAACAGCTTTTAGCTATTAAACTAAATTAAAACAAATTTATTTTTCATTTATTAAATGACCGTCTCTCTCTTTTTTTTTTTTTTTGGCAAAATACAGGACCCAAAATAAGTCCTCATCTAGACCACCTCCCTCATGGAGGGGACCCTAACTGGGCTTGTGGAAACTAATCAAGCACTTCCCACTTCTTGAGCTCCCCAGGGGAGCAGAAGCTCTGATGTTAGTCAGTGAAGATTGCTAAAGATGGCCAATTCCACCCCTTTTGAAGTGAAGCCCCAGCATCACCGGGTTGCTAGTGCAAATCAGGTTTCCTCAGCAGATTTGCCTCTCCCCTCAGCCTGGCACTGCTTCATGCTAGCTTATCTGCTTCCCAAAGCTATGAGGGGGTCCAGGCAGCCAAATTGATGGCAAAAATATGCCCTCCCTGTCCTCCACCTGGACCCTCCATCTCTCGGAGTGTACCCCCTCTCTCCGGCTCCATGGGGCCTGGAGCTTATGCCTAGGTAGCTAGGCAAATCAACTCCCTCAACAGATTCACTCCTCTCTTCCACCGGGTGCTGATTCACTCCAGCTGTTTTGTTCACCCAAGCTTCAAGGGACTCCAGGCAGCCAAATCCCCAGAAAATAAAGCTCTCTTGCCCCTTTGCCAGAGCACCTCTCCCCCCCTCAGAGAACACCTCCTCCCACTGGGCCCTGTCACTCAGTTGCCGGGCCCAGGAGTAGTGGCTCCAACCAGCTTTTTTTTTTCCCCGAAGTGTGGGGCTCAGCCATCTGTGTTAACCACCACAGGCAGGCTTAAAACCCATGAACCTCTACTGTTCAGTCCACGCCGTCGCTCTACACAGATAGATGTCCCAAGCTTCTCACTCCAAGTGCCCACAGCACAGACCACCAGGCAGAACCACGTCCACCATTTGCCGTGCTCTGGGAGCTTTCAGTATGTGCTCTCCTAAACCAATGCCAACTTGCCTCATTTGAGTAGAGCAGATTCTGGAACAAGTGCTAAGAGGGATACCTGGGTTAAGCACATTCATTAACTACTTAGAAAATGAAGTTTACCAGGACTTGTAACATGTTCAATATTTCTCGGCATATGATCTAGAATAGAAAAAGTATCACCATAATCATTAAACATATATCTTGAATAGGATATAGCTACAGTATCTAATATTAATTAATGCCCTACTCAATGCATGTTTTTCTTTGAGTCACAATTAATAGATTTAAGCTCCAGGTTTGCAATACCTTACATGTTATCTCTCCATGGGAGCAGTCCATAATGCCAATTGTGTTTAAGTTCTACTAACAGTACTCTGGTGATCATTTCTCCACTTGGTATGTCCTTCACACAGCCAGCATGCTGCAGCACCATTGACCCTAGTGACAAGCTAGGAAAGTAGGTTCTAGCATTCCAGTGGCCTGATGCATAGCACTCTTCAGCACTATGAAACAGTGCCAGTCTGGAAGCAATACCCATTGTACATTTGGCCATATTGAGCCATTATTTGCTACTGCAGGAGTTTGAATCTACAACATAGTCTCCATTGACTTCAGGAGCACAAGCAGAGATGTAGTAGACACATTTATTGTTTTAGGGGTTAGTGACCAACCTAGCCAATAACTTCAATGGAGAGGCAACCATGCAGAGTATTGAAGGCTTGGTTTGAATGCACAAGAGAATTTGACAATGCTGAAGTCTATCTCTTGATTTTTATACACTTTTTAACCATTTCTAATGCAATGTGTAATATATCAAAAGGACCTAACTTTTTAGTAATTTGCTTCTTACTTTTACACTATTACCATGAAGACATTAGCAGATATTTTACTTTAGCAGTACGGGAAAAACAATTCATTCCATTTTTTAAAATGAAAACTGAAGATTCCCAATGGAATCAAGATTATCTTTTGATACCACCACTTGTATATGCAGATTGAGTTGGCTTCTGACAGGTTTCATGGCTATGAAGTTACTTTTTGCCATTAATATCAACTTAGAGTTTTAGTTAGCAATGCCTTCTTGGAACTAGCCATTTAAATGTTTCAGTTTAGAAGATGTTTTTACAAACTCTTTATAACTGACCACAACCACATAGACTGGTTAATTTACCTTAGATTACAATTAGCAACCAATGGAATTTACCTTATCCATTTAAAAGAGGGCAGATCTACATTTCTTTAACTTAATTTCTTTAGATATGAACTTAACATTCATCACCTTAAAGATTTAATAAGTTTATATACTTGGTATTTCATAAACCTAGAGAGATAACACCTAAGCTAAATAAAATCAAAACTGCTATAGTGTATGCAAGGAATGTTTTATCTTTCTTTCACAGGAGGCTAAAACTCTAATAAAATTATAAGATGTAATAATTTTAAAATCACACTGACTGCTAGGTTATGGAAACTTGTCCTTTCCATAGCTTTCAAGGACTTTTTTTCATTTGTTAATACTTGGTAACAGGATTATTAACCACCTTTATTTTAAGTTTGTTAAAGGTTTAAGCTGAAGACTTACAAAACAAACTATGACTGTAATTCCCCATCTTAGAAGATGGTTTCAATCTGTCACACCTTGTCTTTCCCCCCACAGCACTGGTAAAGAGAAGGCCTTGTGGATAAGGCAGGTTAAAGAATTTGGAACAACTTTTTACTTTCCCAAGTTTTATATTTAGGTTTCTATATTACCTTTCCATCCTGCTCAGCCAAATTTGGGCTCCAGGAATAGTTGTTCACATGTATAACTGCATATTTAATTTTTTAATTTGAATAGAGCTCATCTAAGAATTCTTGCTTGTTATTTGATATCATCCTGATGTATGAAGTTATATATTGAACAAATAGACAAATGTGAATATAGTTTTACACAGAAACACAGGACTCACTGTTATAATTTTCATTCTTCTTACACAATAAGTCTAGCTGTAAGATAACTTTTGAAAGATTTCTTTGAATTCTCCTTTTAGTTATTCTAATTTGCACAAGAATTTCATTCCTAATTATTGGCTTATAACCAAAATGTCTCCAATGCTTTAATACAGTTTTCCTTTGCTTTAGAACTTTGTTTATTTTTCACTTGACTTTAGCAGACCTTGGACAAGCAAGACTAATTCAATCTATACTTACTGAGGCTGTTGAAGTCCCAGGGAAACTGGTTTCTCTCATGAATTGCTGCTTTTAGGAGCCCCTGGCAGTCAGGTCAGGAGGCCTCCTTCACTTCCCAGTCCTCAGAGATAACAGGATTCCAGTGGCCACTGGACTGGAAGAGTGGACGTTCAACCCTGAGGGTTGAGAATTCCATTAGGCAGCAATTTAGTCCACATTTGGAGCCATGAGAGAAAGCAGGGTCCCTAAGACCAGTAGGACAGGAGACAGGGTTCTCTCAAGTTCATTTTCCCCTTAGCTATAGGGGCAGAAGCTGTTATGAAATACTCATAAGCAAAGGCATGGGGTGAGGTTATGCTTGAAGTGACCATAAACAAAAGTAAGTTCAGTTTAAGATTTACACTTACAATAGTAGGTTTAAGCTAAATCTACCCAGTTATAATTTCAGTTATTACCCTTCTGCTGTTTTATAACATAAGAGCATCTATAAATGATCATAACTCAGTTATATTTTCCAGTAAGTTTTCTTTCAGGTGAATTGGGTACCTTTATTACCCAAGCCCCAAGAATTTTATTAGTTACATTATTAAGTTTTCTGCTTTTCTAGCAGGTGAACCAATTCCACAAGTGATTTATACATTAAATCCAATCACAAGGCAGTATTGTCATTGAAAGTGTCATTTTTAGGTTACCTTTCACTGTTATCCAATTTGTAACAGGTGAACCCCAAATCTGATTTCCTAGGCACAAGCAAACTGACAAAGTTAACCACAGATTTCAAAGTTCAGCACATAATTAAGCACAGATTAAAACAGAAGAAATTAATGTTCTTACCATTTGTAGGAACTCTTTGATCTTAATTGATGTCACATGAGGTTTCTTATTTTCCAGGAAAGATTAAGTAACTGGCTTGGATGTTGATCTCTATTCATATCTTTTATAGGCACAACTGAGTTTAAACTAATGGAAGTTTGATGTGTATTTCCTCATTTGTTTAAGGAGACATGACATGAGGTTTCTGGCCCTCAGATCTATCTGTCCTCCTCTTTTACACTGGTCTAACTAGAATTCAGGGTCTTATACAGAGGCTGCTCTCAGCTATACTTTGGACACACGGACCAGTAGTAGACAGAATTTCCTGATTCTTGAGAAGACACTCCTATAGGGAGTTCACTTGTGGGCTAGAGACCATGCCCATTATTCTAGGAGGAATGAAGGATGAAGAAGCACTTTTTAGTAGACTGATCTGGTGTCCCAGAGTCCAAGTCTGACTAAAACTTTCACCACTCTAAATAATTTGGAGCTGATGCTCTGGTTCCAGCATCCTGAAATCCAGAGCCTGGGGCTCACAGGTATCCCTGTGACTGACCTAGGTCTTGGGAGATGCCTGAAACCCTGAAATTCAGACCAAAGCACCCAAGCTGAATTGATGGGAGACATGAACAGTTGCCCCAAATGGAAGCATCTGAGAAAAGTCACAGAGGACCTTTGGCTGCTCTCTGGGTGGATGGGCCCAAGGAATTTTTTGGCTGCCATTCAGAATTGCTGCTCTGCTTCTTGGCACCCTGCATTTCAGGGTCCAAGACTGACTGCATTGTTACCCAAACCAAAGGATCTGACATAAGTCTCAGAAGATATTTGGCTACTCCCTGAAAAGAAGCACACAAGTTGAGCTTTGGAGGACATTCAGAGTTATTTCTCTGGTTCCTGCCACCCTGGTAATCAGAGACCTTGCCACCAGGCAAATCTGGAGCCATTGTGGACTTGGGAGACAGACCAAGCAGATCTTAGGGTCAATTTTGGACTGAAGCTGCCAAGCAAAATAGTGCTCTTTCTTCCTATTCTTATGGAGGCCTTACTAATATTTAATATTGCTTCTCCTGCATGGCAAAACAGCCTATTCTGCTATTTAAAAGCCCTTACTGACTTTATTTTCTACTGCCGCTTTTTTCATGTGCAACCAAAATGAAAATGTTTAAGTTAACTGTGTTGTACAATGGTACCCAACACAAACTTTTTTAAAATTAGTAAGACTTTTGTTTAAAGTTTTAAGTTTGCATTTTGACTTATTTTGTAAGGATGTATGTTGTGTGTTTAACCTTTATTAACTAACATTAAAAACTGTGATGTGTGCGTAAAATATTACTTATGCATGTTCATGTTTAAAGAATGGCTGTTGATGATAAAATAAAAATCAGCTTTCATTTTTCTAAAAAAAAAAAAAAGCAGTCAGTTTTATGACTTTACCATCTGGGAGTTTCCCAGTTAGAACAGCCATCAAAAGGCCATTAAGTGATTAGAGACCAATTGTTCTAGCTAACAGGACTTGTGGCCTTGAGGCAATAACTTCCTCACTAGCAAATGCATCTTCAGAACCAGTTTTTTTTTTTTTATTTTTTATTTATTTTTATTGTGGGTAAAAATCAAAATTCTCACAATACATACAAACGTTTGCAAAATGATATATAAATATATATGCATATATGTGTATTTGCTTACAAAAATGTCATTTATATATATATAAATATATATATAAATTTATATATATATATATATATATATACAAATATTTTAAGAGGTGCTTAGATTACCCAAAATATTACATGGAACCCACTGGGATTCCCATGTTGCCCACCTCCCACACCTCCCACCACATCCCACCACATCCCACACAAACATCTCCCACAAGTGTGGCCCACCACCTTCAATGAACTTACACATCCTGGAGCCTTGCCACCAACCATAGACCACAGTTCACACCGTAGACTACACTCTCTCCCACTCAGTTCTGAGTGGTGTGTGCTGATTTAAAATGGCCTACATCCGTTGCCACAACGGTACTCAGGACAACCTCTAACTCCCAAAGAAGCCCCTGTATTTCAACTGCTCATCCCCTCGCTACCCCAAAAGTGTCAAGTGGCCACTGGTATTTCCTACTGCTGAATTTCTCATTACAGGTTTATGTTAAAATGCTTTGGAGTTTTTAAGACATTCCAAAGCATTTTAACACAAACCTGTAATGAGAAATTCAGCAGTAGGAAATAGGAAGAAAATGTGGGTAAAGGCTAAGAGTAAGAGTAGCCCTGGCCTGTGATGCCCTGGGGTAGGGAACTCCCACAGCATCCATCTTGGCCCTGCTTGCCCTGCCTTCCCACCCCTTCCCAGACCATGTAGCCAGGTGTGGTCAAATAGGAAGGTGGGTCTGCAAAGGTGTGGACCCATGGAGTGGGCAAGCCCCCAACTCTGAGTCATTGCCCTGCTGCAGCCAGGGGGAAAGGGCAGTAGAAGGCAATGGCCTGAGGGCAAAGCTGCCTAGCTGCTAAAAGGGCTTGAAAAAGGAGCTTTGCAGCACCCAGCACTTGACTCGGGGACCTGTCTTAGCAGAGCCCTGCTTTGAACCCCTGCCTCATGCCCCAGCCCTCCCAGACAGGGTCAGATCTCACAAGCCTGAACACATGGCACAGACACAGAGAGTTCCCATGCCTCACCCTCTTCCCTCCTGGGATTTCATCCCATGAGGGCTCATGGGTGAACCTATTGAAAATGATGAGCAAAAGAATGCATTGAACAAACTGTAGGCCATATTTTCACTCACCAATAAACTCCTGGGTAGCAAAGCCAAATATGTTGCCTGATTTTGTCTAGGTTCTTTGACTAAGCTGCAGAAATGAATTTCAAGGGCATGTCAGGTTAGTTAGGTCAGTAATTTATTAAGGTGGGGTGGGAGGGGAAATGGAAGAAAATAAAACATCATGAGTCCCAGAGAAATGAAGGGGCTGAAGAGTGAAAAAGAGGGCTGGCTTATAGACTACAATTTCCCATTATAGATTATAAATGCCCAGGTTTTACTTGCATGTCATTCCATGCAGGAGGCCTCCAGGAGAGCAGGGCACAAAAGACAAGAGAGATGAGAGCAGGGAGACTTGTGCCTGCTCTTAAACCATTAATTATTCCACCCCTTTGCTAATGGCATGGGAGGAGTCCCAGTTGTTTGTTGTTTTGATTGATTACCCCACCTCTCAATCACCTGGGTGGGCCCAATGATAATGTCCCTGGAGAATATCTGGGGCTTCTTCTGGCTTCTGAAGGAAATGTTGTTCTGGATGGGAGAAATCTCATGAGGGTCTTCCAGCAGCCATCTTGGGGGTATTGATGTCCATGTGGACTTCTTGCCAGGTTCCAGATCCACCTATTGATTCCTTATATGAAGCCTGCTTCAGAAACACATTTTATCATTTCCCACAAGGCAATGATGAGACTGCTGCCACCGACCAGGACTCTCTATAGTGGGGAAAAAATCCCATGTCCCTGAACACAAAAGCAATGTCACCTAACCCAAATAAAATGGAAATTTACATTATAGTTATGGAGTAAAAAAAAAGGGATCTCTAACAATTTTCCTGGGGTAGAGAAAGATATTGGGTGATTTTGGTGCAATTAAAAAACATATTCATAAATCTCATTCTTTAGGAAGGAGATCAAAGCCTTGCATATCCTGCCTCAGGACACTGGAGTAACCACAAGACCACATTCCCCAGCAAAGTCAACTAATTTTCATAAGGACTGTGGGCAGCTTTTTGATCTGAGAAGGTGGTTAATGTCACCATCAACTCAGATCCTTGAGGCTGAATTCACAGATAGGGATCTGGTCTGCAGCCAACTGTCACAGCTACTTCTTGGAAAGGCAGGGTGTGGAGGGTCTGAGGACCACCAGAAGCCAGTCCTCCTCCTCATATGGGCACAGCTTCTCCATGCATTCAGCCTGGGGCTGAGTATCCAGTGAATGGTGAGAGCCCCTTGCTCTGTGCAGACAAAGCAGGCACTCTGTGAGAGCAGGGGAAGGTGAGGCCTCTGATAGGAGCACCCCTTGCTTAGGGCTTACTTCATCCCACACACCCCTGCTCTGTGCCTACTTGCTGATGGAGCTGGCCCTGCCTCTCTTTGAAGGTGTTGTAGCCTGTGCTTCTACAATCTGAAAGTCACTTTGACTTGCAATCTATCCTCCTCTCCCATCCTAAGCTTTCAGTTGGGCTCTTCTCGGTTATAACTGGTTATTTTATGGCAGGCATCATTCTAAGGTTTTGCTAGATGAGTTCATTTTCTTCTATCCATACTGAGTATAGCTCCCAACATTAGCCCCTCCTGTGATTGGAGACCCTAGAAAATTAGGTTAATTGGTGACTTTGACTGAGCCAGACAGAGCCTTTGTGCTCTGCAGACTCTGCATCCTGTACCCTTCACATTGCCCAATGGGAAGCAACTCTTTATGCTCAGAATGCAGAGCCACCCCCAGAGTCATAGGTGTAGAGGAGAACATATCCTGGCTGCACCACAAGATATGCAGTTCTCCTCAACCCAGCACTAGGTCACCAGGAAATCTGGTGGCTGTCACCAGCTTAGCCTCTTGTACCCACAGGGAACCCACATGCAAATCACCCTGGGGCCACACAGAAGAAATCCCCATCACAGGCTGGGCCTGTGTGATGGGTCTTCATCCTCCAGATGGCCACACAGATGCTGGGACTCTTCCTCTGTCTGCTGGCAGCTTCCTTGGGTAAGGGCCTTTGGGGTTCAGGAGTTCACAGGGGCTTCATTGTGGGGTAGGACAGACTCACAATGACTCTCGTTGTCCTCAGTTGTCCTGTCTGAGATCACCCTGAAGAAGTCAGGCCCCAGGCTGGTGAAGACCTCACAGAACATCTCCCTCACCTGCTCTGTCTCTGGGGACTCTGGGGGATCTTCCAGCATCCTAAGAAAGAGCTGGAGTGGATGGGGTATTGGAGTGGGGGGCACAAACTCTAACCAAGCTTTCCAAGGCCATGTCTTCATCACTGCTGACTCATCCAAGAATGAGTATAAGCTGAAGCTGAACTCCATGACTGGGAAGGACACAGCCATTTATTATTGTGCAAGAAGCATGTGAGGGGAAGGCAATGTGAGCCCAGACAAAAACCTCCCCTGCAGGAGGGAGATGGGCTGCAGGATGTGCTCAGAACCAACAAGATAGGACTCAGCCCAAAAGCAAGTGTTGGGTGGGGAACAGTTTCCTGTCAGGGTCTGGGGGCTTCCACTCCCCAGAGCCTATTTCCCTGAGGACTTGCCTTTCCTTTGCTGAGTTCTCCTTCATTTCAGTACCTGGTACAATATCAAGGAGATTCAGAGCCTTCATTTATTTCACTTATAGAAGGAAGGGAGGTCTCTGCCCCTGTCTCACTATCCCATTATTTTGGTCTTTGACTTAGGTCCCAATGTGACCTTTTGCAGCTCATTTGAACTAGAATGTCAAGCACCACCAGAAACCCACAAATATTCTTTTTCCTTTAATTTTTTTTATTTTTTAAAAGGTAGTTAGATTATAACAATGAGGTGGAGCCAGTGGCCACTTGACAGTTTTTTGGGTAGGGAGGGGATGAGCAGTTGAAATACAGGGGCTTCTTTGGGAGTTGGAGGTTGTCCTGAGTACTGTTGTGGCAATGGATGTAGGCCATTTTAAATCAGCACACACCACTCAGAACTGAGTGGGAGAGAGTGTGGTCTACAGTGTGAACTGTGGTCTATGGTTGGTGGCAAGGCTCCAGGATGTGTAAGTTCATTGAGGTTGGTGGGCCACACTATGGGAGATGTTTGTGTTGGATGTGGTGGGAGGTGTGGGAGGTGGGCAACATGGGAATCCGAGTGGGTTCCGTATAATATTTTAGGTAATCTAAGCACCTCTTAAAATATATGTATATATATATATATATAAAATAACATTTTTGTAAGCAAATACACATATATGCATATATATTTATATATCATTTTACAAATGTTTGTATGTATTGTGAGAATTTTGATTTTTACCCATAATAA
>JAKSZT010033739.1:366121-383263 GCA_026826555.1 Tolypeutes matacus
GGATTCCTATATGCCCCACTCCACACACCTCCCACACCCTCCCACATAAACAGCATCCTTCATTAGTGTGGCATATTCATTGCAATTGATAAGTGCATCCTGGGGCATTGCCATTGAGCATGAACCATAGTTCACAGTGTAGTCTACATTCTCTCCCACACAGTTCTGCATGTTATGGGATGATATAAAATGGCCTATATCTGTCATTGAAGCTTCATTCAAGATGATTCCCAAGTCCCAAAAAGCCCCCATATTATGACAAATTTTCCCTCTCCCTGCCCCCAGAGCCTCCAGTGGCCACTATCTCCACATCAATGCTATAATTTCTTCCATTGCTAGAATCAAAAGTCTATTATAGAATATCAGTAAGTCCACTCTAATCCATAGTTCATTCCCCAATCCTGAGGATTCTGAGATGTTGATGTCCACTCCACCTCTAATTGAGAGGGGGCTTTGATCTCAGATAGCTGATGGATGGGACTCTCCTGTTTGCAGATGTAGGTTCTGTCCTTTCCTTGGTATGGTGGTTATCAATCCTCACTTCCTTGTTAGTTGCCCTGGGTGAATCCAAAAAACTGGAGAGTAGATGTTGTAACTCCACTGAAGCTCTGGGCCTAGCTGGCACATGGACACCCCAAAGATTCCAGTCTCTTGGATGTACAACTACAAACTCCAGCAAAAAGTATAGGTTTAAATAGAAGGGACTGATGTGCCATGTGTAGGGAAGTGATATTTGAACCTAACTCTGTCACTCTCAGGAGCACAAACTCCAAAGTAGGTCCCACTGGCAAGGCACCAAACTCAAAGCTACCTGATCATAGAACCTGGGTCTCTCCAGAGGTCTCAGGAGCCCCACTATTTGGGGTAGTACCCACTTTGCCTATCTATGAGATCCTGCTGAGATATGCATAAGTGTTACCTCTGGGATGACCTCTCAACTCACTTTGAAGTCACTTAGCCATATAAACTCATTTGTCTTTACCTTTTCCCCTTTTTATTTGAGATTTTTTTCCAGTTGCATTGTTAGTTGGTGCTTGGTAGTAAACCCTCAGTGCCAGGGAGGCTCTTTTCTGGGAGTCATGTCCTTTGTATACCAACACTATCTCTTTGCCTTCATTCATCTTTATATCTTCTGCTTTCTGTTGTTCTTACACTCCTCCTCTGTTTGTTTAGTCCACAGATATTCAGTGACCAATAATTCCTTTCTGTTCTTTCTAAACATTAAATCCAAGATAGTGAAAGAATGAGTAATTAAACCTTCATTTTTTTCTTTGAAAAATAGATTTTTTATTTTTAATTTTTATTTAAAAAATAACTTTAGATTACATAAATGTCTCATAAAGAATATAGGAGATTCCTAAATGCCCCACTTCCTCTGTCTCCCACACTTTCCCACATTAACAATATCCTTCAATAGTCTGGTACATTAGTTAGAATTGATGAACACATATTAGAGCATTGCTACTAACCATGGACTATAGTTTACGCTATAGTTTACACTCTATTCTGCACAGTTTTGTAGGTTATGACAAAACATACAATGGTCTTGCAATATTATGCAGGACAATTCCAATGTTCCAAAAATGTCCCCATATTACACCTATTCTTCCCTCTCCTTCCCCTCAGAACCTCTGGTGGCTACTGCCTTTATATCAGTGATAAAATTTCTTCCATTAATAGAATAGTAATGTTTATAATAGAATAATAGTGAGTCTATTTTAGTCCATTTTTCATTCCCAAGTCTTGAGGATTTGGGAATGGTAATGCCCATTCAGTTTCTCTTTTTTTTTTTAACAAATCAATTTTATTGGAACATATTAACAAACATACATTTCATCCAAAGTGTACAATCAATGTTACTTGCTATAATCACATAGTTGTTCATTCATCATTTCAATCATTATTAGAGCAGTTTCATTATTTCAATAATAATAATAAACAAAAAACAGACAAACAAATACAGAAAATTCCTCACCTCTCAATCTCTCTATGCTTTCCCCACTGTACATAGCTTCTGTTTTTGGCTATTTTACCCAAAGCAATTAATCAATAACTTTAAGTATAATCACATTGCTTACATTCACCATCTTAAAAATTTTAAAACAATTTCATTATACCAAAAAGAAAGACTCCACACCCCTTAAAATTCCTTCTTCAGACCTTCATAACCACTAATATCTTTTCATCTTTATAAATTGATTTATACTTACATTTTATATAAATGGAATAATAGAATGTGTAGTACTCTGTGTCTGGTCTCCTTCACTTAGTATAATGTGGGCTTTTTGGTCTAATATTAGCATTTTGTACTATTAATTTACACTTGTTCAGCTTCAAAGAAAGATGGAATTCAACCCATATTCATATTTCACATACTATATTTATACTTTGCATATTAAATCTTGTTCATAATAGGGCAATCATACAGTATTTGTACTTTTGTGTCTGGCTTGCTTCACTAGACATAGTATCCTCCAGGTTCATCCATGTTGCCATATGTTCCATGACTTAATTTCTTCTTACCACTGCATAATATTCCATCATGTGCATACTCCACAATTGGGATGTTTCCAACTTTTGGCTATTGTGAATAACACTGCTATGAACATCGGTGTGCAGATGTCTATTCATGTCACTGCCCTCAGTTCTTCTGGGTATATATGTAGCAATTATATTGCCAGGTCCCATCACAAGTCAATATTAAACTTCTTTAGGAACTGCCAAAGAGACCTCCACAGTGGCTGTACAACTTTACTTTCACACCAACAGTGAGTAAATGTTCCTATCTCTCCACATCCTGTCCTAAATTTACAATTTTTTACTTTTTAATAGCAGCTAGTCTAATAGGTGTGAAATGATATGTCATTGTACTTTTGATTTACATTTCACTAATCATTAGTGATGAACATTTTTTTCATGTGTTTCTTCACTATTTGTATTTCTTCTTTTGCCTATTTTTAAAACAAATTCTTTGAGTTTTTATTGTTGAGTTGTATGATCTACTTATATATCATGGATATTAAACCCTTATCAGATATGTGATTCCCAAATATATGCACTCTACCATACCGAGAAAGTTTCCTTCTATTCCTATCTTTTTGAGAGTTTCTACCAAGAAAAGGTGCTGTATTTTGTCAAATCACTTTTCTTCATCACTTGAGAGGACCGTGTGATTTTTCTTCTTCAATTTATCAATTTGGTTTATTACACTAATTGATTTTCTTGTGTTGAACCACCTTTGCATACTTGGGGAAAAACCCACTTGAGCGTGGTATAAAATTCTTTTAATGTGCTTTTGGATTTTGTTTGCAAGATTTTATTGAGGATTTTTGCATGTATATTCATTAGAGATATTGGTCTGTAATTTTCTTTCTCAGTAGTATCTTTATCTGGTTTTGGTATTAGGGTGATGTTGGCTTCATAGAATGAGTTTGGTAGCATTCTTTCCAGTTCAAATTTTTGGAAGAGCTTGAGCAAGATTGGTATTAGTTCATCTTAGAATGATTGGTAGAATTCACCTGTGAAGGCATCTGGTCATGAGCTTTTCATTTTTGGAGGTTTTTGATGACTTTTTCAATCTTTTCACTCTTGATTGGTTTGTTGGGGTCTTCTGGTTCTTATAAAGTCAATGTTGTTTGCCCATGTATTTCCAGGAAATGGTCAATCTCATCCACAGTTTTCTAGTTTTTTGGCATACAGTTGCTCATAGTATCCTCCTATGATCTCTCTTATTTCTCTGGTGTCAGTGGTAATTTCCTGCTTCACATTTCTGATTTTGTTTATTTGTGTCTTCTCTCTTTTTCTTTGTCAGTCTAGCTAAGGGTTTGTCAATTTTGTTTACCTTCTCAAATAACCAACTTTTGGTTTCATTGATTCTATCTATTGTTTTTTGTTCCAATTTCATTGATTTTGCTGTGACCTTTAATATTTCTTTCCTTCAGTTTGGTTTGGGATTCATTTGCTGTTCTTTGTTTTGTTCTTCCAGGTGTGCAGTCAGAACATCAATTTCAGCTCTTCTTTTTTATTGTAAGCATTGAGTATATTAGTTTCCTTTTCAGCACTGCCTTTGTGGTGTCCCATAGGTTATGACATGTTGTGTGCTCATCTTCTTTCATATCAAGATATTTTATGAATTCTCTTGAAATTTCTTCTTTGATTTACTTTTTAAGAGTGTGCTGTTTAATCTCCAAATATTTATGAGTTTTCCCTTTGTCTGTCCATTATTGATTTCCAGTTTCATTCAATTATGACCAGAGAAAGTGTTTTGTATAATTTCAATCTTTTAACCTTTATTGATACTTATCTTGTGAAACAAAATATGATCTATTTTGGAGAAGGATCCATGAGCACTTGAAAAGAATGTATATCCTGTTGTTTTTGGGGGCAATGCTCTATGTATCTCTGTTAGTTCTAGTTCAATTATCATATTATTCAACTTCTCTGTTTCTTTATTTAAGCTCTGTCCACTTGTTCTATCCAATACTGAAAGTAGCGTATTGAAGTATCCAACTACTGTTGTAGAGACATCAATTTCTCTCTTCAGGTTTGCCAGTGTGTGCCTCACGTATCTTGGGGCACTGAGGTTAGAGGCATAAATGTGTAGAATCGTTATTTCTTCTTGTTGAATTTCCCCTTTTATTAATATATAATGACCTTCTTCCTCATATATTAATAAGTAACAGTTTTGCATTTTAAAATCAATTTTGTCTTATATTAGTATTGCTACTCCAGCTCTTTTTTTTTTTTTTTTTTGTTACTATTTGCATGGAATATCTTTATCCAACCCTCCATGTTTAACCTGGTTGTGTCCTTACATCTAAGGTGAGTCTCTTGTAGACAATATATAGATGGTTCGTATGTTTTTAATACATTCTATCAGTCTGTGTCTCATGATTGGGGAGTTCAAGCCATTAACACTCAATCCTATAACTGTGGAACATTACTTCATCCATTTTGACCTTTGGCTTTCTATTGTCATATCATACTATAGTCTATCTTTTTACCCTTTCTATTCTTCATTTCTACCCTCTTCTCCTAGACTCTTGCCCTTGTTTTTTTTTCCTTTCAGGCTGCAGGACTCCCTTTAGTATCTCTTATAATTCTCATTTTTTGGTAACATATTCTATGAGTTTTTGTCTGTGAAGACTTTGATTTCCCCTTAATTTTTGACGTACAGCTTTGCAGGATACAGAATTCTTGGCTGGCAGTTTTTCTCTTTCAATATATTAAATACATTATACCACATTCTTCTCTCCTCTATGATTTCTGATGAGCAGTTGGCACTTAATCTAATTGTGTTCCCTTTGTATTGGATTCTTTGCTCTTCTCTTGTTGATTTCAAAATCTTCGCTTTATCTCTGATATTTGTAATATGTTTCAAGGTCAGGCAGTGAAATTCCTCCCACATTGCTCTTCTTTTTTAGAATACTTTTGGCTATTTGGGTGCACTTACCCTTCCGGATGAATTTGGTAATTGCCATCTCTAATTCTGTAAAGTAAGCTGTTGCGATTTTGATTAGTATTGCATTGAATCTATAAATCATTTTGGGCACAATTGACATCTTCACGATATTTATTCTTCCAATCCATAAACACGGAATATCTTTCCATTTGTTTAGGTCTTTTTAAATTTCTTTTAGCATTGTTTTGTAGTTTTCTGCATATAGGTCCTGTAGTTCTTTGGTTAAATTACCTCCTACGTATTTGAGTCTTTTTGTTCCTATTGAAAATGGAATTTTCCTCCTGATTTCTTTCTCAGATTGTTCAGTACTAGTATCCAAAAACATTCCTGATTTTTGCGTGTTGATCTTGTATCCTGCCACTTTGCTGAACTCATTTATTAGTTCAAGTAGCTTTGTTGTGGATACTTCAGGATTTTCTAAATACAGGATCATGTCATCCACAAACAGTGAGTTTTACTTCCTCTTTTCCTATTTGGATGTCTTTAATTTTTTTGTCTTGTCTAATTGCCCTAGCTACAATGTTGAATAACAATGGTGACAATGGGCATCCTTGTCTTGTTCCTGATCTTAGAGAGAAAGCTTTCAACATTTCCCCATTATGATGCTGGCTGTGGGTTTTTCATATATGTCTTTTATCATATTGAGGAATTTTCCTTTTATTCCCATCTTTTGAAGTATTTTTATCAAAAAAGGATGTTGGATTTTGTCGAATGCCTTTTCTGCATCTATTGAGATGATAATGTGGTTTATTTCCTTCAATTTGTTAATGTGATTATTACATTGATTTTCTTATGTTGAACCAGCCTTGCATACCAGAAATAAATCCCACTTGGTAGTGATGTATAAGTCTTTTGATATGCTGTTGGATTCGATTTGCAAGTATTTTGTTGAGAATTTTTTGCATCTATGTTCATTAGAGAGATTGGACTGTAATTTTCTTTTCTTGTGGAATCTTTATCTGGCTTTGGTATTAGGGTGATATTGGCTTCATAAAATGTGTTGGGTAATTTTCTGTCCTCTTCAAATTTTTGGAAGAGTTTAAACAGGATTGGTGTTAATTCTTTTAGAAATGCTTGGTAGAATTCACCTGTGAAGCCATCTGGTCCTGGACTTATCTTTGCTGGGAAATTTTTTATGATGGACTCAATCTCCTTAATTGTGTTTGGTTTGTTAAGTTCTTGTATTTTTTGTTGTGTCAGTGTAGGTTGGTTATGAGTTTCTAGAAATTTGTCCATTTCATCCAGGTTGTCTAGTTTGTTGGCATATAGTTTCTCTAATATCGTCTTATTCTTTTTATTTCTGTGAGGTCATTTGTAATTTCCCCCCTTTCATTTCTGATTGTATTTATTTGCATCTTCTCTCTTTTTTTCTTTGTTAGTCTGGCGAGGGGTTTGTCAATTTTATTGCTCTTCTCAAAGAACCAGCTTTTGGTTTTGTTGATTTTCTCTATTGTTTTTCTGTTCTCATTTTCATTTATTTCTGCTCTAATCTTTATTATTTCTTTCCTTCTTTTTGCTTTGGGATTGGTTTGCTGTTCTTTTTCTAGTTTCTCAAGCTGTTCAGTTAAATCTTTGAGTTTAGCTCTTTCCTGTTTTTTGATATAGGCATTTAGGGCTATAAATTTCCCTCTCAAGACTGCCTTCACTGTATCCCATAAGTTTTGATACGTTGTGTTCTCATTTTCATTTGTCTCAATATATTTACTGATTTCACCTGCAATTTCTTCTTTAACCCACTGAATATTTAGGAGTGTGTTGTTCAGTCTCCACGCATTTGCAAATTTACTTTTTTCCGGTCGGTTATTGATTTCTAATTTCATTCCATTATGATCTGAGAAGGTGCTTCATATAATTTCAATCTTTTTATATTTATTGAGAGCTGTATTGTGACCTAACATGTGGTCTATCTTGGAGAAAGATCCATGGGCACTTGAGAAGAATGTATAACCCACTGAGTTTGGATGCAGTGTCCTGTATATGTCTGTTAGGTCTAACTTGTTTATCATATTGTTCAAGTTCTCTGTTTCCTTGTTGATCTTCTGTATAGTTGTTCTATCTAGTGATGTAAGAGGGGTTTTGAAGTCTCCAACGATTATTGTAGAAATGCCTATTTCTCCCTTCAGTTTTGCCAGAGTTTGTCTCATATATTTTGGGGCACCCTGGTTAGGTGCGCAGATATTTATGACTGGAGGTTTAACCCTTTTATTAATATATAATGGCCTTCTGCATCTCTTATCACAATTTTGCATTTGAAGTCTGTTTTGTCTGATATTAGTATAGGTACCCCTGCTCTTTTCTGGTTACTATTCAGGTGGAGTATATTTTTCCAACCTTTTACTTTCAGCTGATTTGTATCCTTGGGTCTGAGGTGAGTTTCTTGTAAGCAGCATATGGATGGTTCATGTTTTTTTTATCCATTCTGTCAGCCTGTATCTTTTGATTGGGGAATTTAATCCATTCACATTCAATGATATTACTGAAAATGCACTATTTATTTCCTCCATTTTATACTTTGGTTTTCATATGTCATCTTATTTTTGTCTCGCTTTTTACTCTTTTGGTTATCCTTTCTGCTTTTCTTTCTTCTATACTCTCCTCCAAGCCTCTCTCTCCTGTCTTTTTCTTTCAGGTTCTGAGGCTTCCTTTAATATTTCCTGCAAAGGGGATTCTTTTTTGCAAACTCTTGGTTTCTGTTTGTTTGTGAATACTTTATATTCACCTTCATATTTGAAGGACAGTTTTGCTGGATAAAGAACTCTCGGCTGGCAGTTTTTCTCCTTCAGTTTCCTAATTGTATCATACCACTGTCTTCTCTCCTCCATGGTTTCTGAAGAGAAATCTGCACTAAGTCTTACTGGAGGTCCTTTGTACATGATAATTTGCTTCTTTCTTGCTGCTTTGAGAATTTTCTCTTTATCTTTTACATTTGATGTTCTGAATAATATGTGTCTTGGTGTAGGTCTATTTGGATTTATTCTCATTGGGGTTCGGTGTGCTTCTTGGACATGTAAGTTCATTTCTTTCATGAGAGTTGGGAAATTTTCAGTTATTATTTCCTCAAATACTCTTTCTGCCCTTTTCCTTTCTTTTCCCCTTCTGGAATTCCCATGACACGTATGTTGTTGCATTTTGTGTTGTCATTCAACTCTCTGAGCCCTGCTCAATTTTTTCCATTTTTTTTCTCTCTCTGTTCTTTTCTCTCTTCAATTTTAGCTGCTCTGTCTTCGGTATCACTTATTCTTTCTTCTATCATTTTAGGTCTGCTGTTGTGTGCCTCAAATGTATTTTTGACTTCACCTTTTGTGTCTTTCATTCCCAAGAACTCCGTTACTTTTCTGTTCAGAATTTGAAATTCTTCTTTGCATTCGCTCAATGACTTCTTGATGTCATTTATCTTTTTAATTATATTCTCTTTCATCTCATTAATTTGACTTTTGAAATTTGTGCTCATCTCACTGATTAGTTCTCTCAAATTCTGCATCTCTTCAGGGACTTTGCTATATTCCTTTTCTTGCGCCATGTCTTCTATTTTCTTGGTATGGCTTGTAATTTTTTGCTGGTGCTTAGGCATCTGGTTAGTTTGTATTTTACTTAGATGCTCTATCTCTTTCTCTTTTATGGGGTTTTAGTGGCAGGTGCTGTGAGTTACCACAGCTCTTTAATTTTTGGCTCAACCTTGATTGTTAGGATTGTTCTGCTGGTTGCTCAAAACTGGGCATTGGACCCAGTAATTGGTTGTAGAATCATTTCCTAGGACCTTGGGCAGGGAGGCTATAGAGGCCAGGAAAAGCCTCTCTTACTTATTAATTTTCTTATGTGCACTTCCTTGGTCTGCCAGGAGATGGCGCTTGTTGGCAGCTCTCAATTCAATGCCTTGTAGGAGCGTATTTCTTGTGACACAGACCAGATCAATGTGATAGAGCTTCCTGTCTGGGGGCTAAGAGCCCTGTGATTCAAACTTTCTGAGACAATTCTCCAGACTTCTCTTGTAGTGCCCCCCTTTTCCCAGCTAGGAAATATTTCCACTCCCTTCTGAATCCTCCACAATTAGTCCCTGTTAATAGAGGAGGAGATTGGGAGGTTTGTATATCTTTAGCCACTTGCAGGCTCCAAGGCAAACAATGGCACAGCCCCACCCAGCCTGGAAGGGCTCTAGGGACAGGGCAGACCAAACCTGGGAGTCAAAAGCAGGGTCAGCCCCAGGCTCTCTCTCCCCTCTCCCATGGAGTCCTCAACAATTAGTCCAGGCTGGAAGATAGGGAGGTGGTGAGGGTCAGATTTCGCCAGTCCTTCCTAGGCTCCAAGGGCAAACTGCCATGTGGAAGGGTCCATGGGGCTCCGCAGCCCAAATTTACAGGTCAGAACCTGTGTCAGCCTAAGGCTGTGTCCCTCTGTCTCCCCTTTCCAGGAGTGCTAGATCCCTGGAGCCCCCTTTGTCTGTGGTCACAGACCCAGAGGCCAGAGAATTCTGAAGAGTGTGGGGGAGGGTGCTGGTAGCAGCAGAAGCTGCTACTTACACCTCATGGTTCTGTCCTCAGGATTTCCCTCTTCTGTCCCTCTCTCCTTTGAGTGGTGTGCAGCCTTCACCTGCTGTCCTAAACCCTAGAAGATCTTTTTGGGGACTGTTTCAGCTTGTCCTCTAGCTATTTGTCTGGAGAAGAGATTCCCCTGTCTTACTAGTCTGCCATCTTCCCGGAAGTCCCCCCTTCTTTGATATTGATATTTCTGTCTTTCACAAGAGTAGAGAAGTTTTCAGTCATTATGTGCTGAAATATGCTTTCTGCTGTCTTTCCATTTTCTTCTCCTTCTGGGAAGCCAATAATGCATATGTTTTTGCATTTCACATTGTCATTCAATTCCCTGAGGCCCTGTTCCTTTTTTTCCCATTCTCTTCTCTTTTCTATTGTCCTGTCTTTTCCAGTTCAGATGTTCTATCTTCAAAATCACTAATTCCATATTCAAGCAGTTCAAATCTGCTCTTATATCCCTCTAATGTATTTTTAATCTCATCCATCATGTCTTTCATTCCCATAAAGTCTGTTACTTTTCTTTGCAAACTTTCAAATTGTTCTTTATGCTCACCCAGTGTCTTTTTAATATTTTTATTTCTTTGGTCATATTTTCTTTCAGTTCTTTAAAATGATTTAAGACAGTTGTGTGATTTCATCATTGATTAATTGTCTTGAACCCTGAATCACTTCAGAATATTTGGCTTGTTCCTTTGGCTGGGCCATCTTTTTCTGTCTGCCAGTAGGGCTTGTAATTTTTTGCTGATGTCTAGGCATCTGATATGTTGGCGAAGTTGCTCTGATGGCCAATTTCTTTCTATTTTGCCTATTATTCTTTCACAGCTCTTTGATATTTGGTTCAACTTATCTTAAGTCTTAAAATTGCCCAACTTAAGTTACCAAAAATCATGCCAGCAACTCTCTAATGAGGTACAGACTTTCTCCCAGAGGTGGGTTAAAGAGAGCTCTAAAAGTAGTTTTTGTCCATGTAATTTCCAGACCAACTAGTAGATGGCATGTGTTGACACACCTACCCATGGAGGTGTATCTCTCTCTGTTTTCCTTTGTTTTTGTCTGGCCAGAGCTGAGTTTCAAAGCATGACTTGCTGGCTGAATTCACTGAAGAAAGTCCCCCAACTCTACCTCCCTTTTCCTTTGTAACAGCTGGCAGGGAGGAAGATGTCTCCTCTCTTTTCAGTCAGCTGAAAGGACTCAGGAGTTTTACCCTCACTGAATATCTGAGGAGTGGGAGTGGGGAGCCCTTCCCAGCACTGGGAGGTTAAGTAAATCAGTTTTTTGTGGCTTCTTCATCTATCTCTCACTCTCCTGAGAGTTGTGAAGCACTGTCCTGGTATGTTGATCCCCAAAGCAGGTCCCTCAGGTAGCTTTTGGCTATTTCTGCATTATTTTTGTGAGTCCTGAGCCTTATCTGCCTAATCCAATGTCATGTTCCCCTCTGTTTCTAATTGAGAGTGGGCTTAGATCCCATGAGGCATATGGATTGAACTATCTTGCTTGCAGTTGCAGACCCTCTCTATTCTGTGGGATGGGCATTGTTCATCATCATCTTCTTGTTAGTTGTCCTGGGTAAGTCCAATGAACTGGAGAGTAGGTATTGCAACTCTGCTGAGATTCAGGGCTCAGCTGACTCCTCCATGCCCAGCTGGAGGGAGGGATGGGGATGGGGATGGGGAACTCAGGAATGGCTCAGGCAGGGCCATGCTGAGGAGGAATGAAAGATGAGGATGGAGGAGCTGGAACTATGGAGGTGAGCATGAGGGTGGAATCTGGGATGGATTTATGGCTGGAAGTGCACAGCAGGTTGTCCTTGTGTGACCTTGGTGGTTCCTCACCCTTTGTATGTGGAGAACTTAAGCCAGCTGAGCTTGGTGGTGCATTCTAAAGCATCATGGTTTTGGACTGTAGTAGCAGAGTTCCCCAGACAGAGGCCAAGTGAAGGGGCAGGAGGGATTTGGTCTTCTCTTGTTTCCTGGCATAGTGACAGCATCTGCCTGGACCAGTGGACAAGGGTGGCTGGATTCAGAAGATGAGTGCCTAGCCCAGAGATGGGTGATGAGGTGTGTGCCCTAGGCCTGATAATTCCATTGGGCATCAGGCCTGTTAAGATTCCAAGGGAACTGGTTTGAATTGGAAGTCCTTGATGCTGGAACAAACTCCAAGGGCATTGAGAGAGCCTTTTTGCCTCTGCCAACAGACTGCTGTCCCCTGGTCCATGGAATACATGTTGGCTGAGTATGATGGCCTGGCACAGGGTGAGACAGTGGGGAGGACACTGCTGACCCAGGCTGAGGAAGC
This sequence comes from Tolypeutes matacus, assembly GCA_026826555.1. Taxonomy (NCBI): domain Eukaryota; kingdom Metazoa; phylum Chordata; class Mammalia; order Cingulata; family Chlamyphoridae; genus Tolypeutes; species Tolypeutes matacus. Next base: position 378,407 of record JAKSZT010033739.1, read on the forward strand.
TCTTGGCAGCAGGAGGTAGTGCAGTGCTGCTCCTGCTCCAAGGCTCCCTGGGCCTGCAAGGCACATCCTCATGCAGGTGGCAGTGGGGGGAGGGAGGAGGGAGATATGCATGCCAGTCCCCACTGAGGCATCAGTGGCATCCTGAGGAGACAGGCATGAGCAAGTGTCTGAGGAAAAGGGTGGGCCTCCTGGACACTCATCTGCTTCCTCAGTTCTAAAGGCCACTCACCCATCCTGATTTTGGGGATTTAGGCTTCACTTGACACATCCCTGTGTGTAATGAGGAAGGAGCAGATGGATGTGACTGCTGTGCTCTGATCTATTCTGATCTCCCCTTCCTTGAGACTCCTCCAGCTGAAGCATAGAGAAGGGATGGATATAACAAAAGTGCTGCCTGCTTCCTCAGGCCAATGCCAGCAGTCCAGCTTTTCCCTCTGACAAGCCACCTCCTGCACCCTGCCACTGGCATGAGTTTTCTCCCAGAAGAACCCAACATGGGTGGTGTCTCCTTGAGCTGTGCAGACCAGTGACCTGCAGCCAGCTGCCCTTGGGTTGTTCAATCAGTTGTCCATTCATCCTGCTCTTCCTCCACCTCTCTGCTCTCTCTCCCTTTCTCCCTCCATCATCTGATTATTTATTTAATCAAATCCTTGAATGTGATTATTGAATTTCTGCCTTGATGGCTGGATCTTCTGGTCCACTGAGGACCACAGACATCTGTGCATATAATTACAGTAAAGGTCTATGGGAGCCATGACCCAGGAAGAGCAGGCTGCTATAGGAGTATATAACAGTGGCATCCCATCCAACTTTGAGAGACAGTTATCAGAGGTGGCTTCCTGGAGGAGGTGCTTCTGGTGGTGAGTGGGGGCTGTCCTGCCACTTTCCTCCTGTCTTTCCTGGTTAAAAGTAAAGGCCACTCAGTGGCCTCCTCTGTTTAGCCGCAATGCTCACTCTTCCATCCAAGGTATAAAATCCCAAAGGAATTTTAAGCATCTCAAGAGTGAGGTCCATGCTTAGCCATCTCTTTCCCCTCCTTGCCTGTGGGTGGTTTGTGCTCATTAAATCTCTTGGTTCAAAAATGATGGTGTTATCTTCTCTGTGTGAGATTTTCTATTGGCCCATCAATAGATTAAAAGTGAAGAGAGTTGTATGGTGTACATTATTGTTCTTTAAAATTTTGAAATTTTTAAAAAATGAAGTCAATGTGGTTTTGAAATGGGATTCCTTCATCTTTGACACCTACTGCTTTCTCGTGACAGAAGATTTTTACCATCAACAATTAAGAGTCTCTTTCAGAGGACTGGATCATTACCTTTGGTCATACTCAGCTCCTAGAAAATCTCAATGAGCCTGTATTTCTTGGGGCATGTCCCTGGAGAAATAAGGGACAGCAACAAGACCACTGCAGGTGGCAGGGGACACACCCAAACCTGATTCTGCCAGAAATCACTTTAGATCTAGAGGAAACCACCAAGCAGCTCTGGGCCTCAGCTTCTTGGTCTCACTATTTCTCTTTTCCATTTTTTCATCCCTCCCCAGTGGTTGGGATGAGAGAGATGACCTTGTGTGTTGAGTAGAGATGACCCAGAACCTTTGCTTTTTTATTTGTTAAAGAGGTATGTGTATGTGTGTGATTCAGAGAGACCGATGCCAACATGAGAATTAACGTGGACTTCGTAGGAGAAAAGTGGTACCCTCAATTCTAATGATAGAGACAAGAGAACTGGAGAGAAAAGAGAAACTGTTAGAATGTGTTCTCATTCTGCAGATGCAATAGTAATTACCATCTTTTTCATGATCTGATTGTCATTTGCAGCTCTGAAATTATAATAAATCATATTAAAATATAAGAAAAATAAAAAATAAATGAAACACCCAATAGGTATGCAAGTATATTGACTTGAAACAAAATAAAAACAAAATTGAAACTCTAAAATCAAACACTCAAATATAAATTATAAGAGCTAAATAAAATTCAAAAAATATTATAAGAAACAGAAATCTTAAAATTACACAAATATGTATAGATAAAAAATAAGGTAATTCAGAAAAGAAATATAAACTTACAATTGAAAATGCTTTTAAAGATAATTGATTATGAAAACAATACACATTTATAGGGAATGGCTAGATTTTAAAAAAAGTGTTGAGTAGATGTATCCTTTCTCTACAAGTGCTTAGATTTAGAAAGAAATATTCAAAAGTTAGATGGAGAAACAAAATAGAGATGGTCACTTGCAACAGAAGTAATAAGAATACTTCATATTTCTTATTCTATAGAATATAGTTTTAAAAAACCATTATCCATTGGCTCAGAGAGGTCAGAATCTCCTGCCAGGCTGCCTGGCTCTTGAATACTGGCTCCATTACATGCCTACAGTGTGGCCTTAGACAAGTCACTCTACCTTTTTTTTTGCCTCCTGTACCCATCTGTAAAAGTAGGCCTAATAAACTTTTTGCAGATTAAGTGAAACAATTGCTGTAGCTTAGATAGTAATCTAGATCTTTGGTGCCCATAAATTATCTTTTCATGGTGTTGGGCTTAAATCAGTGGAAATGTATTTCTCAACCACAAATTATGCCTTAATAAAAGTTTGCTTAATTCAAAATAATAAATGAATAAAAGAAAACAGAGGAGGTGGGAGGACGGTAGACTGGCATGACTTGGGACTCCTCCACCCTACGCGATGTCCCAGTGCCCAGCTATGCCCTGACCTGGTAGTCTGAGCCAGGCCTCAGGCATTCAGTGCACTTCCCTGACACCACAGCAAGCTCCTTTGTCTGCAGTCCAGGCCCCCTCCCCTCCAACCCCCTCAGATGTCTCTGGACACGCAGCTGAAGGTCCAGGTTGGTGCTTGGACATCTGGGGAGTCAGGGCCAGGAGCAGCCAGCCCTACCCCTCTGGCTCCTGCAGGGCTCACCGCCTCCCCTTGCCCTCCTCCTCCCCCCTCTCTGCCCCTTTGCTTCCTCCTCCTGCTCCTCTCCCCGCTGGGCTCCCAGCACCACTTCTGCAGGGGAAGATTTGGGGATCCTCTGAGGAAACTGAAGTTGGTGTTCTTAGGGGAGCCATAAGGGTACGACTTACTCTTTTGATTTAGCTACAAATCGACCCCGGTGGCCAAATCGGCCATCCCTTTGGGAGCTCCGCGGCCTTGGCTTGGAAAGGCCCCTCCATGCCCAGGTGGAGGGAAGGATGGCGATGGGCTGTAGCTGGGCCGGGGGAGGTCGGGGATGGCTCAGGTATGGCGGTGCCTGGGAGGGATCAAGGGTGAGGATGGAGGAGGCACCGGGCAGTGGAGGTGGGGGTGAGGGTGGCATCTGGGGTGGATTGCGTGATGGGGGCGTCGGGGGTGCAGGTGCGGCTCTTACCGGAGGCCAGAGGGCGGCAGCTCACTCTGCAGTACCAAGGCCTGAAGAAGACGGGCTCTCAGTCTGGCTGGATGACACTGTGGCCCCTGATGCCTGACACCATGCAGGTGGTAGGGCGAGGGTGGGGTGAGGGCGGGAGCCTTTCTTCGGAGAACTGGGTGGGTTTGGGCCCAGGCCCCAACCTACCCCAGTGTCTGGGAGGGGTTCCCTGTGGACCCTGCTGGAACCATGAGACAGGCACATCCAGACCTTGATGGCAGATGGCCAGCGCAGGGAGGAAAGGCAGACATCTGCTTCCTCTGGAAAGAAGGGGCCCAGGCCCTGGGGAAGGAGGGCGACTGCATCCCTGGGCTTATGACCAACTTGGCACAGGAGTTTCTGGATTTGCTGCCTTTCCCTGGAGTGCGAAACCTAGGTAAAAAAAAATTTTAATGCACAAAAAATAGGCTGTACAACCAGGCACAGACATGTATGCTTGTACCTGGCTGGCCTATTCATGCAAGAAGATGTGAGAAATTGGTAAGTGGGAGTCTGGGAAGGGGTAGAACTGAGGGAACAGGGGCTGGACTCTCACTGTGTAGCTTTTACAATCTTTGATTTGTTTTTTTCATTAATATATTCCTGTGCTTCTTTTCCACAAAATACACAATAATAAAGATTATGGGAAGAGGTCATGACAGGTACATGAAGTATAGGCTGTTATGTTAATTTTCCTTCCAGGGGGCCCTTAGTCAACTGGACATTCTCAGACAATGGGACAAAATTTTGGATTTATGTTTGTGAAACATATTGGTATGTAGTTTTCCATTCTTTTAATATCTTTATCTGGTATTAGTATTAGGAAACTGTTGGCCTCATAGAGTGAATTAGGAAATGGTCCCTCTGCTTTGTTTTCTGAAAGAGATTGTGGAGAATTTTTTCATTTTTCCTTGACGTTTGGCAGAAATTGCCAGTCAACCATCTGAATCCAGTCCTTTATTTTTTGGAATGTTATTATTGATTCAAAATTTTAATGGCTACAGGGCTACTCTGATTATCTATTTGTTCTTCTGTGAGTTTTGATAGTTTTCATCTCTCAAGGAGTTTTGAGCCATTATATGTAAATTATCAAATTATTGGACTCAGGGTTGTACATAGTCTTCTTTGATTATCGTTTTACTGTCTGTGGAACCAGTAGTGATATCCATCTTCCATTCCTCATATTGGTAATTTTTATTTTCTCTATTTTATGTTTGGTTAGCCTAGCTAGAGGTTTATCAGTTTGATTAATCTTTTCAAGTTCAAACTGATATTTTTGTTTGGGCATGAGATTTCATTTCTAGGTGATTAATGTGCAGGAGTACACTTGCTGGGTTGTATGATATGTATATATTTAGTTTTATAAGAAACTGCTAACTAATTTTCAGAGTGACTGTACCATTTTATATTCCCTCAAGCCATGTATGAGAGATTCAGTTTCTCTGCATTCTCACCAGCATTTGTATT
>JAKSZT010033739.1:418263-494340 GCA_026826555.1 Tolypeutes matacus
CAAATGAACAAATACTCATATAGCATAGTGAATCACCATAAGTTGTTTTGACTCATATCTCCTACAAGGTCATGAAATAGAAGTTGGCCTTCTCTCCCCAGAGTTCCCCAAGTGCCTTGTCACAATCAAAGCCCCTTCCTCCCTCAGAAGAAGCAGTTACTTGCCTCATGCTTAGAGCAAGATCTCTACACACTCCTTTACACTTCATTTCCTGATTGTATTTCTGTAGACACTAAAATCTGTATTTTTATTTTCTCTGTCTTTCAGGGATATTTACTTTCCATGTGCACTGGCCTAAATTTTTAATATACCCTGTCAGTTTTCACAAATGCCTAGCAGTCTTTTCCAGAGATATTTATAGCAATTGATATTATGTAAAACTTCCTCTGGGTCAGACATTGTGGTAAGCATGAGATAGTCATTAATTAAAACTTATACACAGACATATCCTCAGGAGATGGCAAATTTACCAATTCCTAAGTATCTTGTTTCTACATCTGCCAGTAAGACAAAGCTCAGGGGTTGGCTTAAAGGTGTATGGGGTTGCTCCTCCTGATTGGCTTTCAGTTTGTTTCCTAAAGCTTCAGCCTGTCTCTGTGGACAGCTAATTGCCCACCTCAACCTGTGTAGCTCTCCCATCAAAGTACTCATACTGTCATAAAAACTGCACCAAAATATCAGTGGAAGAAAAGTATAACAAGAAAGGACAATAGATGGTTCACATTCAATTATATGTTCAGTTTGGAAGTCTTGCTAAGGTGTGAGATCTACTTCAAGCAATTAGTTAGGTACCTAGACACACACCTATTTGTCCATGGCATCCTCAACTGCTGGACAGAAGGGCAGGTGTGGAGTGGGAGAGAATGTGGGATTCCAGGTGGGTGTATTCTACTTGTCCAAACTGCAAGCAGCATAGGTTATAGCTGTGCACTTACATTTAGCATAATCAATCATCTTACTCTCCCTGACATGAAAGGGCTGGAAATGTATGGAAGCTGTGATCCCAGAAGGAAGGGGAATAACAGTTGGTGTGTGGGCAGGATGTCTCTACACACACAGTCTGTGTAATTTTCTTTCTTTTCTCTCTCTCTCTCTCTCTCTCTCTCTCTCTCTCTCTCTCACACACACACACACACACACACACACAGAGAGAGAGAGAGAGAGAGAGAGAGAGAGACTATCTCTCTTCTTTTGCAAACTACCAACCAGAGGTTTTGAAAAAAACACATATATGATATTGTGATCAGATTAAATGTGTTTGGTCAATGGTATAGCCAATGGTCAGAGCAGGGTGGTTGTCCTTCTTTTTTTTTAAGTTAAACTTATTTTAATAAACTAATAAGTTATTTAGATTAAAAAAAGATCTAGTACATCATTGTTACAAATCTAAAATTCAAGTACTTTTCACTATTGAGGTAGTAAATATTCTATCATTTAAATCCTCAAAGGCAAACATAATAAAGGAATTCAACACATTTTTGCTATTTGTTAAATATATATGTAATTAAATGTATGTGCCCTCTAAAGTTAACTGTCGGTGGACAAATGAGAGAATAGAATTTTGCTACATCCAACTTATTCGAATCCAAAATAATACTTGCTTTCCACCTTTCAGCATATACACAAATTTCTTATATTTTTTGTATAAGATAAATGTGCACATTTCAATCTGTATTTATCCAGTGCTAATTATTGGCTATATTAAATTGTTACACAGGGATAATTGTATAATGGCATTCAAAAATTCATGTTTTGGAGCAGAAAATGAGAATTGATCCATGATTTCAGCACTTTAACCTGAATTGTTCCATAGCACCCCCTAATGCTAATGTATGGCAGCTCACTAATCATGAGGCATATTCAGGGATTTAAGGGATAGAAGTATAATTCAAATATCTGAAAATTATTCATATCATTCTCCACAATTATCTTTGAAAATACATACTTTCACTTCTAGTAGACACCTTATATACACCCATTTGGACATTCCATTGAATTTATCAGAATGTTTTTTTAATGATGCATTTTAGACACAATATGGAATGAAGAAAAAGTGAAGTCTAACTTCAAGCAATTGCCTATCTAATAGCATCAGAAAAATGGAATGCTTTTAGTCATTGCATAAAATACACATAATACCTAAAGTATTATTTCAATGGTTCTTTGAAGCCCTTCTAGTTGGAAAATACATGTGAATCACACAAAGATATTGCCAGGAATACCCATAAGCTGCTTTTGAAATTACATAAATAAGAGATAAACACTGCAGTTATACCACTGGGATTCAGGAATCATTAAATGATAGTATTGAAAAAACACTACTATTCAATTGCCTAAAATTTGTAAAATTCCTTGTTTCCCAAAGAACTAATTCATTTTAAACTATGCATAATATCTAATGCTGTCTTCCAGTTTGTCAATATGCTTTCTCTCCGGGCTAGATGCTTGCTTTCCTGGCAGGAACAGCTTTTCCCCCATTATCACCTGGCAAAGAAGTTAAAGAAACTTCTAAACTTTCTGCCAACTAGGCTGCCTTCTTCTGGTCAATTTAAGAAATACAGCCAGCAGTTCGATGTTTTACAATAAGATAACTGTAGATATAAATGTTAAACACACACACACACACACACATATCCCCACTCTTGACAAACTGAATAAGGCAAAAAGGAATGCTTTAGTAAGGTAAATTTTACAGTGTAAAAAAATCAGTGGTGTGCTAATTCTACAAATAAACAATTTCAGTCATTTTGAGAACTAGGTATTGAAGCTTTATACAGTCTCTTTTTCCGTATCTTGGAGGCAGATCTAGATTATGGATAGTAGGAGCAATGGGTATACTCTACCGTTTATAATGATTTGTGTACTAATGCAAGTTATTTTTGTGAGGTCATTCGAGATCTATGGGTGTTTCCTTATATGTAAACCTAAATCATAGTAGATACATGCTGAGTAGATCATATCTTTAAGTCTCTTGCCACAAGCATCAAAATGTATCAGAGCTGCTGTTTTCTTTGTGAATATTAATTTTAAGTTACAGGTTAATTTTCTCTGTGGTTCATCTCCATTCCTGAGATTTGCAGTAACGTAGGACCAGTTTACCATCACTGCCAAAACTCTCATGGAGCCTTGCAACTTCCTGGTCTGGGGAAGGGGCCAAGGACAGATTCACATAAATAAACTGCTGATCTGAGGCCACAAGTTTAAGGAACTTTTTGATAAGTTCGATGAGTCTTTGGATGGTTTGGGTTTGCTCTACAGCCCACTTCTTTTTTTCATGATGAGGATATCTTCCACAGCCTTTAGCAAAATGTCATTTGTTTTCTTGGTGTCACAGGCAAGTTTCTCTGTCCACAGGGAGGCTGCAGCAAAAGAAGGGGTCACCTGAGTAGCTATTTCTGGGGAGACCTCCTATGCCCTTCACCTCCAGCAGCATCTGAGGCAGAGAAATGCAGCACAGATTTGGACTCTTCTGCCATCTTTGATCATGGGAACTGATGGGTGTCCTTCCATTTTCTAAATCATCTTCAAATGCATTTTGAGTGAATAAGAGCTTAAGTGAATGTATCTTTTGACATTGAAGTATTAAAACACACTAATTTTGGCCAGTGAAAAGTTTGCAAAAAAGTGGCATGTCACAAATCTATCCAAAATCTGACAGCAATGGGGATGGATGGAGTTTAGGGTAGGTCAGAGTTACTATGAGGCATCAGGTGCAGGTGTCCAGCAAGCAGGGCGAGATTCAGTCAGTAGAGCAGCTAAAGATATGGAGCCTACTTATAAAGCAGATCCCATTATGATGGTAATGGGACTTTTGGCATAGCCTGCCTGACTCTGGGGAAAGGGACAGATGACCAAGGAGAGACAAAGGGGGTGCTTCCTAGGGCAGTTGGGTATGTGTGAAATGCCTGTGGAGAGAGCAGGAGTTGACCAGATGCAGGGGCTCCATGAGACCATCAGGTTTCCAGTAGCCAAAGCAGAAGTTGCCATGATGGGGAGGGGAGGACAGGAGTGCAGACTCAGACAGAGAGGAAAGGACATTGGTTTGACTCTCCATAGGTTATTGTGAAGGTGCAAATTAAGAAGGAGATCCCACAACCTCTTGTCTGGGCATCCATTAATACATCAAAGATAGATTGAGAGGTTCTTTCCAAACTAACAGGGTCACAGAATGAGAAATGAGACATGGGCTGTCCCAGTAGAGGGAGGCCTGGGTCCAGCTAGTAACACTTCCTCAACTCCCCCTGCACCTTCCTCCTCCCTCCTTTGTAGCCTGGAGATTCCTGTCCTCATCCTGTAGTGGGAACTGGGCCCAGTGCACAGAACACTCAGGAGCTTCCCCAGAACATTTAATTAAATTGTGTGTGAATTCAGCATTTTCAAATAGTTTATCTACTTTTCATGAATTTATTCACAAAGCTTCAAGGGATAGGAATAAAATTGAAGGCACTACAATTCTTTTCAAAGAAAATTTCTCACTTATCTACCAGTGTTGGCATGACTTTTCCTTGTTTCAGCATGAAAGAAGGTAACCAAGATGATTACTGATCATGCTGACATAAAAGGGACTCTAGACAACTATTGACATTTTGAGCTCCAGTGTCTGGCTTCAATGGTTCCCCTGAACCAACTACAGGACAGAGTGGGACATGCCTAGATAGATTTGCAGCATCCCTCTTTGTGTAATGACAACATTGTGTGATGTTGATGCTTCCTTAGTGTCTGTCTTAAAAAAGTGGCAAAGATGCAGATGTACTTAAAATACTGTCTGGCATTTCACAGGTCATTATTTATGTCTCTATCTCTCCATCTTTTTCATCTATCCATTTGTTTATTTGTATCAACATTATTGAAGCATAATTGACATATGATAATCATCACATATTTAAGTGTAACATTTGGTAAGTCTTTACATATCTGTACATATGTGTAACCATCTCCATCACACCAACAATGAATTCCCAAAAGTTTTCACTCATTACCCTATAATATCTGCCTCCCACTCATTCCCTTCTCTCCAAGGAACAATTTAGCTTCTTTTTTTAAAAGAAAATTTTGTTAATATATAAATCATATACCATAAAGTTCATCTACTTAAAGCATATAATTGAATTGTTATTTTATTCAAAAATATGTGTTATCAACACCAGAGTCTAATTTAGAATATTTTCATTAACTAATAAATAAAAACATACACACTATGTAACATCCTCCTATCCTTCTACCTCCCATTTAGCCCCAATATGCAATAAATCTACTTTTTATATCTAAAATTATCCTTATTCTTGGCATTGATATGAAAGGAAATAAATTATAATTCATGACTGGCTTCTTTCAGTTATCATATTATTTTCATGGTTCATCCATGTGATAACAAGTACCAATACTTCATTTCTATTTTATAACAAAATAAATTATTTGTGTGATACTCGTACAACACAAAATTCTAACTTTAACCACTTTCGCATGTACAGTTGAGGGCTATTCATTGAATTCACAATTTATGCTAGAATCACCAATACACATTAACAAATTTTTCATCATATCAAGCAGAGGTTTATGCCATTAAGAATTCACTCTCTGGGAGATTCCCACATCCCCAAAAAGCCCCTGTATTACAACTGTATTTTCCTCTCCCTGCCCCCAGAAGCTCCAGTGGCCCCTGGCTCCACATCAATGTTGTAATCCCTTCCATTGCTAGAATCACAATATGTCCATAGTAGAATACCAGTAAGTCCACTCTAGTCCATAGATCTTCCCCCAAACCCAAGGATTCTGGGATGGTGATGCCCATTCCAGCTCCAATTGAAAGGGGGCTTATATCTCATGGGGAAGATGGATGGGAGAATCCTGCCTGCAACTGCAGACTCTCTCCATTCTCTGGGATGGCTGTTGTACATCATCATCTCCCTGCCAGTTGTCCTGGGTGAGTCCAATGAGCTGTAGAGTACGTGTTAAAATTCCATCAAGGTTCTGGACCCAGCTGGCACATGGACAGTGCAAAGACTCGAGTCTCTGGATGTACACCTACAAACTCCAGTGCCAAATATAGAAAGGACAGATGAGCCCTGTGCAGGGAAGACATAACTGAGTCCAACTCTGTCACTCTCAGGAGTATAAACTCCAAAGTAGGGCCCTCTGAAAAGGCACCAAACTCCAGTGCGATCCACCTGACCATAGGACCTGGGTGTCTCCAGAGTCCTCAAGAGCCCCACTATATGAGGTGATATCCACTTTGGAAGTCTATGAGATCCTGCTGAGATGTGCATAAGCATTACCTCTGGGATGACTTCCCAACTCACTTTGAAGTCTCTTAGCTATGTAAACTCATTTGTCTTTACCTTTTCCCCCTTTAATTTGAAGTCTTTTTCCAGTTGCATTGCTACGTGGTACTTGGTAACAATCCCTCGGTGCCAGGGAGACTCATCCCCAGGAGTCATGTCCTGAGTGACATTGCAATGAAAGATATAGGTCATTTTATATCATCACATAACATGCAGAACTGAATGGGAGAGAGTATAGACTACAATGTGAGCTATGGTCCATGTTGAATGGCAAACCCCAGGATGCATTTATCATCTGCAATGAATGTGCCACACTAATGAAGGATGTTTATGTGGGAGGATATGGGAGGTGTGCAGAGTGGGGCATATGGGAATCCCTATATTTTTTTGTGTAAAATTTATGTAATCTAATTATCTTTTCTAAAAAATAAATGGTATTTGAGAAAGACTTTAAAAAAAAAGAGTGGGTTGGGGGAAAAATGCACCAAATGTAAGATATGGATTATAATTAGTAGTAAGATTTTGATGATATTCTTTCATAATTTGTAACAAATCTCTTTTACTATACACTTATTACTATACACTTATTGTTTATGTATGTTCATCTATGAATGATATTAAAAAATAGCGTAGGTTGGGGGGGAATATACCAAATGTAAGATAATTTGGTTGACAGTAATATTTTGAGGATGCTCTTTCATCAATTGTTAAAAAGTTTTCACAACAAAGCAATGTAAGGTGGTGGGATGAGGTATAAGAGCCCTGTATTATGTTATTCAGTTTTACTTTGTAATTTCACAAATTTTACTATACACTTGTTGTTTATGTATGTTTATATATGAGTGATATACTTCAATAAAATTTTAAATGAAAAAAAATAATTCACTCTCCATTCAATCCTGAATCTTGTAACCTCTATTCTACTTTCTGTATCTATGGATTTTCATTTTCTAGGCTTTCCATGTAAGTGAAATTGTACACTACTTTTCCCATTATATTTAACCTGTTTAATTCAAATGCACACTTCAATGTTCTTCCATGTTATAGCATGTTTCTTCCCTTTGTTCAAGTGACTGATATGCCAATATGTGCATCCATTTGTTTATCCACTCATCTGTTGATGGAAATTCATATCATGTACAACTTTTGGCTATTGTAAATTATGATGCTATGAACTTTGGTATACAAATAAATATTTGAATACTTGTTTTTGGTATTTTGGGGCATATATCTAAAAGTAGAATTGTAGGTTCACATGAAAGATTTTTTCTTTAATAATTTAAGGACCTTCAGGTGTATTTTTCAAAGAGTCTTGATTACATAACATTCCCACCAGCATTGCAACAGGGTTATTATTTATCCATATCCTCTCAAATATTTGTTGCTATCCTAACTTTTTATTCTACCCTTCCTTGTGGGTGTGAAATGGTATTTTACTGTAGAATTGATTTATATTTCCACAATGTCAAGTCATGCAATGGTATTTTTTTTTTTTTTTAAAGATTTTATTTATTCATTCATTTATCCCCCCCTTGCTGCTTGTGCTCGCTGGGTCAGCTAACCACGCCGTGCGGGCAGGCTTGCCTTCACCAGGAGGCCCCGGGAACCGAACCCGGGGCCTCCCATATGGTAAACGGGAGCCCTACTGATTGAGCCACAGCCGCTTCCCTGCAATGGTATTTTTCATTGACTTATTAACCATTTGTACATTTTTTGTTGAGATGCAAGTAATTAACATATTTTAGATCCAAATTCATTAATAAATGTATGATTTATAAATCTTTTCTCCCATCCTATTGGTTCTACCTTTGCCCACTTAATGTTTATTCCCTTAAAGCATTAGTTATTGATTTTGATAACATCAGATTTAACTACTTGCAAACTTGTTAGAGTGAATCTCTCAGGGGACAGATCTCTACTGTGTTGTATGCTTTCCCTGCAGAATTAGGGAGAACCCCCCCCAAAAAAACAAGCATGAAACATGCAACAAACAAACAAAATTCCTCTCCATGAGTGGTGCTTGGGGAGAGGGAGAGCATCCATTGTAGAAATACACCCACAGGAGCCTCCCTAACTCCACCACAGAACAAAGAATTAATCTGCATGTGGAAAGCAAAAAAGCCAGTCTCCTGTTGGAAAACTGCAAATTATCAAAATATACTCAACATGTCCAAAAGTTGATGTGACAGCACTAAGAAAAATCTTAAAATCTAGAGACAGAAAGGTGGTAATAAAGAGAAATTAGACCCAAATTAAAACCTATTTGGGTCCAGTTTTGACAGGTCACATATAAGTTAGTAAGAAGGTTAAACTAGTAATTGTTAATAAATTTCTAGACTCTGAGTGTGATAAAGTTGCTAGAGTGAATGTCACATGGGCCATATCTATACTGTCCTCCAGGCCTTTTCTCCAAAATTAGGGAGAATACACCAAAAAGCTACACAGAACAAAACAAAAGAAAAGAAAAGAAAAGCAAAAAATAATAATAGATTATTCCCCAGTGGTGTTTGGGAAAGTGGCAGAAACTATTGTGGAAATGCACCCACAATCTCCTCCTTAATTCCACTCCAAACAAAGAAATTATTCTGCATGGGAAAAGCAAATGAAACCAATATCCTATGGGCACTGGTGGGATCTAAAATAGACAGTGGAAGGAGACAGAGTTCATCATGGAACATATGTTCAGATCCATCCACACATTCACTAAGGAATAAAAGCCTTAACCCACAGATGAAGTTTTATGAGATAAGCAGCTAAAGATAATGCAGCTTAGTCTGCAATATCTGGAAAAATGCACACTCTATATCAGGGAGGAGCAGAAATATATGACAGGCCAGGCATTGCCTCATAAGGAGGGACAGGGACACTTGGATGATGTTCCTATGAAGTCTATCCTGCTAATTTCCCAGCCACTCCTCTGGAATCTTCTATTCAGAGAGTATGATAGACAAGTAGCCAGGTAAGCTTCAGAATTTTGACATTTTCTGAAAGTGTTTCCCTGACCTTGTACTGAGTCCTATAGGCATACATTTGCTTGTACAACTGGGAAAAGGAACTCTTTCTTTAACACAAATCACACTAATGAGAAGCCGTTTCCCACATGGAGATGCAGAGCAGGGAGGAGGCACTTGGAGGCATGCTATGCTTCCCAGAATGTGCTGGAACATGAGCTCAAGCACACATATGATTAGGTCAGTCCTCCCAGTCAGGACACTCTTGTCAGCTCTGCGTTTGGAAGCCTCAGGATGTGTGGGGAGGTTTAGAGGGTCACAAGTTCTTTCTGCTGACCTGACCTGCTTCACAGACAGCTATTAAAGTGAGCTTAATATTATATTTATAGAAAACATTAGGGAAATAGAATATATGATAAATGATTGATTGGTAGAGGCAAGAAAATTAAAAGAAAGGGTTTAAGTAAATATAAATGTAAAAGGAATGCCACTTAGATTTTTAAACTGATACATTTCTAACCTGTTTTTTAAGCTTAGATGTCAATTATATATTAAAAAGCAGTGTATATGATACAATGATGGGATTTTATATAATCAAACCATAATTTATAAGGGACTTAGTATAAGTGCAGGAAACTGGTCTTTGATACATGAGACTGAAAGAACAAAGTAAGTCACTTGTATGCATCTCCTAGACAAGGTCAGGCTTTCCAATCCTTCTTCATCCAGTTGAGGATTTGGGGCTCTTCATGATGGAAGGTGGGGGGTTAATTTGCCTGGGCAGTTTGAGAAATTTGAGTTAAATTGAGAGAAGTAACTTCACAGAGATGGTAAATGCAAATTTTGTTCACATTTTCAAGTTTATTAACAAGATAGGAGTAACTCCCACAATTTACATAAAATTTTATAAGATATATATTTATGAATGTATTTAAACATACATTTCTTAAAATTAAAAGCAACTGTTCTGAGTTTGAATCATGGGTACATCATAGCACTACTTAGAAAAGATGCAATGGCTGTTCTCTGGAGGATACATGTTAAGAAGCAAGAAGAGGGAACCTAAAGTGAGGATAAGAAATTCCTCCCCAGCTTTGTCCTGAACCAGCTCCTGATGTTGGACCATGCATGACCCCTGGTGGTCATGAGCTCCCCCTGCAGCCCAGCCACGCCCTGTGCTCTGCAGGGGAGGTATTTATTGTCTGGGCCCATAATCATTCCCTCTCACTGTGTAGCTCACACAATAATACATGGCAGTGTTCTCAATTCTCAGACTGCTCAGTTTTAAATAAACTTCATTCTTGAAGCTGTCTCTGGTGATGCTGAGTCGAGACTTAAGAGATGGCCTATAGTTTGTGTTTCTACCATCTGTATCTTGCCAACCCACTCCAGCCCCTTTCCTGGAGCCTTTCCTGGAGCCTGGCAGATCCAATGCATATAATAGTTAATGCAGAATCCAGAGCTTTTGCAGGTGAGTGACAGGGTCTTTGAGGGCTTCACTAGGGCAGGACCTGACTCCTGCAGCTGCACCTGGGACAGGACACCTGTGGATGAGGAGAACCACAGTGAGTCCTGTGCTCAGAGGTATCATCCCCATTACCTTCATGTCTGAATCCCTGAAACACCCACATCTGGGAGCTGTCACCAGAAAGAGGAAGAACGACAAGGATTTCATGTTCTTGTGGATGAGGTCCATGGTGCCCAGGAAATATTATCCAGACTGAGGAGGAACCTGAATTTAAATACACATTTGCTCTGTTTTCATCTGTTCACCCACGTGGTGATTTGCATTTCAGCGGCAACTTTGTTTGTAAAATGAAAGGGGATGAGGGGAGGTCCTTGTCTTAGGGTAACCCTAGGAGGAGGATGCTGGCTGAGCCCTCAGAGAACACAGAACTGTCCCAGGAGTTCCCCTCACCAAACCCAGGTTCCTGTACTTCCAGGCTGATAATGTGTTAAGTGCGGAGTCAGATGTGACCAAGGATCAAGAGTGGCTGTAGGAATATGTTCATTGTGCCCCTACTCCCAGGGATTATATATATGTTTGTATTTGTGTATGTTTACATATATATATATTTCATATATATGCAATATATAATATGCATATTATATATAATACATATATATTTCCAGGCAATGTTGATTATAATGGATTCTATTTATAATGGATTCTATTTGTTTATTAGTGGAGGAAAAGATGTTTGGTGCCACTTTCTCCAATTTGTTGATGTCATTCCTCAGTTGTAATTTCATGTGTGAAATTTTAGTAAGTTGTCAGTGGTGTTATATGTTTTCATTACTCAGATTAGTGGTATAATCCCCTGTGGGAGCCAGAAAGGACCTGTGTGTGCCCTACCCACTGACCACCATGACTGCCCAAGCACTGTTTGCATTGTCCTTGCCCTGACATGTCTCACCTGTGCTACTGGGGCAGGTCAACCCAATTCATCATCAGTCTTCTCACCTGAACATTGACTGACTTTGATCCAGACATCCCTGAGTATGTCTTCCTAGCTTATCATATGATTAACAGAACATGAAAGCAGCATATTGCAACCTGGCTATTCAATAATGTTAATTAAAGAATAAATAATAAATTTAGTAAGATCTTCATCTCTAGCCTGGTTCCAAGTTGATGAGGCAGCAGCACAATGTGAAAAGGAATGTGCCTGGTCACTAAAGTCACCAATGTTTATAGTAGGATTTGGGGATTCAGAAGAATGTCATAAGGCAGGTTCCAGGGTTAGAATCTGGTACATGTCATTGTTATAATTTCTTGCATTGCAAGAATCACCATATGTGAGCAAGAGAATACCATCAAGTCCACTCTAGTTCATAGTTCTTCCCCCAAACCAGAGGCGACTGGAATGGTGATGTCCACTCCAACTCCAAGTGAGAGAGGGCTTATATCCCATGGATATGGTGGGTGGGATGATCCTGCCTGCAGATGCAGGCCCTCTCCATTCCCTGGGATGGCCATTGCCCATCGTTGTCTCCTCACCAGGTGACTTGGATGAGTCCATTGAGCTGTAGGGTAGGAGTTGCAGCTCCACCTAGATTTCATGCACACCTGGCACATAGGTAGGCGGGAGGCTCCAGTCTCTGGAAGTATACCTAAGAAACTCCAGCATCACATGTAGGTTTGAATAGAAGGGACTGGTGAACCATGTGCAGGGAGGACTTATTTGAGTCTAATTCTGTCACTCTCAGGAGCACAGATTCCAAAATAGAACCCACTGATAAGGCATCAGTCTCTGGGGCTATCCCCCCTTATATAGGACCAGGGTGTCTCCGGAGCTCTCAGGAACCCCACTGAGTGGGGTGATAGGCACTTAGATGTTCTATGAGCTCCTACTGAGGTGTGCGTAAGAGTTATCTCTGGGATGACCTCCCGACTCTCTTTGAAGTCTCTTAGCCACTTGCCTTTTATATCCGATTCCCCACCCACCAAAGGGTAGGGCTCAACGCCCTAATCCTAACCTAATCATGCCCAGATTAACAGATCAGTTTACAAGCATGATTTAATTGTATTTTTGGAATTCATAATTACATCAAACTGCCACACCCCCACCCCCGTCTTTGCTGTTTCTGTGTCCATTCACTGGGCAACTCTCTATGTCCACTTCCTACCCTCTCTTCTCATCCTACTCCTCCTGTCTTCATGGGATTTGATCCTCAGAATCTCTGATGTGGGAGAGAGGCATCCCACTGCTTACGCCACCTCAGTTCCTGGTTTTTCAGTGCATCTGGTCTTGGCTCTCGCTTGTATCACTCTTCTGTTACATCATCTTGCTGCATGGCTTGCAGGACCTGATGGTGCACCTGTGCACAGGGCTTGGCAGCTTACCTGCTCATGGGGCCTGGTGGCACACCCATGCACAAGGCCTGACAGTGCACCCATGCATGGGGCCTGATGGCTCACCTGTTTTGGGAGCCTGTTGGTACACCCGTGCCTGGGGCCTGATGGCCCATGCACCTTCTATAATTTTCTTTTTTTTATTTTTACTGGGAGGCCCCAAGGATCAAACCCATGTCCCTCCATATGGGAGAGAGATGCCCAACCACCCAAGCCACATCTGTTCTGCTATATCTCTTAAGGTTGACCAAAGATACCCAAAGTTACAGGCTTTACCCATACAGGATGGTCATATAATAAATTAGGCTTAGTTCATTACCAGCATTCTGAAAACAAGACCTAGTGAGAAAAACTAGGCCTGGGGACACATGCATGGTGTCTAATATAGTGAATGTTTAGCCTACCCTGATTATCACAAAATCAGGTCAGTGAAAATATTCACATTCCCTAATCTTTATTCTCACATTTCTCTTTTCAATTGTTCCATGTCAATGGGTGATGTAATTCATTTGGTAAATCCCAGGGTTCAAGCCCATTACCTAAAAGACAGGCTGTGTCTCAAACTGTGTCTTCTCCCTGTGAAAGTGGAGGAGACATCCTCACTCACCACTGACTGGGGCCCTCTCTTCTGCTTTCTGTGTGTGGAGTTAGGTGGGTAATACAAATGGGCATGTCTCTTCATGCAGATAATGGTTGTTAGGTCAAAATGGGATGTAAATATTGCAATGATTTCTTGTGCTGCTCAATCTGTCACATTGTAATGTCCATTTCCTGTAGATTTGGTGTGAGCTACGATGGGCTTCCTGTGTGCTTGGAGGTCTGGTGGATCAGACCAGGCCTTTCTTTGTGAGCTGAGTACTTGATGCTCAACATGATGACCACAAAACCTAGAGAGCAGAACTAGCTGCATGACGTGGCTGCTTCAAAATGGACATATGTCTAAGAAGTCTGGGTTTTTCCCCTACTTCTCCATGACTATCCTCACTCATTTATTTCCCCTCAATACTCCAAAGGGAAAAACAGTTTCCTTTTTCCTCAAGCACAACACTATCAGGAAGAAGAAATATTCATGTCTTGCATCATTCAGGTCAAAACCATATGCACTTTACAAAGCATTCCTTCGAAAATGAGAGTGTTTAATCCTGGGGATCCTAGTAGAAACATGTGGAAATTACTTTGTCTCAATGAGAGAGTTCCATTCTTGCATAATTGCCATCACTACATGGAGACAAGTGTGGGCTCATTTCAAGTAGGAAATACTGAATTAACTGTGGGAGAAGCACTGCTCTCTTTTTTATGGAGATGCAGATATGATGTCTTCAGAATCAAACGGTGGAATGTGATGGGGCCATGTTGCTTATCATTCATTAGCCAGGAAAGAGAGGAAAATCCATGGTCAAATTTAACTATTATACACTCAGTGTTTCATTTTGTTTGCTAGTATATGCACCTTTTATTTCAAAAATTTTGAAATATGAAAATGCTTTGTTATATATAAAGAACCCCACCAAAATATTTCCTTCTTTATGCTTTGTAAGCAGTCATAAAGAAGAGCCATCATGATCCAGGAATCCAGGATGCCGTGTGGTTCCTGAGGTTAGCAACATAAAGGGGGCCCTCAACAGGTGGAGGGCATACTTTTCCAAATCTTTCGGGTATCATTCTCTGGGGGAGAAAATTGGGCTCAGCTGACATTGTTGACTTAATGTTCAAGCAGAAATGGACCAGGAACTACCCATGGAATCATGCTTGTGCCTGGTATGATCTTGTAGCATTTGTATTAAAGGTACAAATTACAGAAATCATCACATGTGGAGTTTTTAAGAGAAAAAAATGCCATTCCAGAAGCCAGTCCTTGATACAATTCTAATAGCTGGTGGAGGAAACATCTACCTTGTGGGACCTGTTAGTGGAAATCTCAAGTGAACAGGAAAAGTGCAGCTGTCATAACTAAATGAATGAATAACACAAATAAACAGGTGAAATACAAGTAAACACTGAATTTCCTCTGTATACAATCACAATATTTAACATTCAATTTTTAGGTCTGATAGCATCCTTATTTTCCAAGTATATTTGTTCAAGAATAATGATAAAATATTATATATTTCTTAGTCCAGTCATAGGCTTATATCTAAAGCATGCAGAAAGTACAAAGTTTCCATATACATCCCTACATACAAACCCAATTTTATCTATTATTAGCACTATGCACTAGAGTCTTACTTTTGTTGCAATTGATGAAACAATATTGTTATGATTATACTATTACATAGAGTTAAAAGTTTACAACAGGGTTTACTATCTATATTTTAGGATTGCATGTTTTTTAATTTTTTATTCTGGTATCATATATACAAATATGGATTTACACCTACAGTAACACAGATTAATATTAAGATATGTCTTTGGTTAGTAAACAAATAAATACAAAATTCTGCCCCCTGGAAGCCATAGACATATTTTTAGTACATGCAAAACACATTTACCCCATTTGAGTTTCATAAAAGCCTTAAGTCATTTCATTTTATTACCTGTTCCATGTCATCAAAATCAGTTTTGAGTGTGTTTCAACCTAAAGAAAGTCATCTGTATCTGTTGTCCTGTGAAAACTAGGAAAATATTTATTTGTATTTTAAATGTGATGGTAGGACTGGCATAGGATAGATATTGCCATTCTAGAAGGGATCACTTTGAAGTTAAATAGAGGTTATAGGTTCCAGTCAACTCAGAAACTCATCAGGGAAATGCCCATTAGATTTCAAAGTCTAAGTCAAATATAGTTATATTCTTTGTCTGCTTGGCCTGCTGGAGTGTCAGCCAAGTCTTCTCAAGGGCTTGTCCAGTGGCCCTGCTCTCCCTGAATCCTGAGGCCTTGGCCCATCCCTCTCTAAAAGTTGAGATGTTGTATTCACTCAACCCTACCTCCCCCAAGCAACCTCTGTCTTGTTCTGAGGAGATATGTCCAGTTCTTACTCTTGCTGACATGGATCAGTCCTTTCCATCTCTATGTATTTCCTTCCAGTAGTCCTGCTGTGCAGCTCAAATATGTCCACAGGGAAAGAGAAATGTAAATTTGGTCCCTTCCCCTGCTCATGGAAAGCAGTTCACCAGTACCTGTTGAGGAGCTCAACCCATATCTGTGCCCATCCTCAGGGTCCACCCCCATGGGGGTTGCATTGACCTGGGCTTCCCTCCATATCACTGTCAAAGGTAACCTCCCTCCTGCATCAGGCTCAGCTGTGACTGCTCTATATGAGTTGTCATCACTCTGTTGTCTCTGTGTATGCAGGCATCCTGTAGAGTGCCCAGCTGGTGGAGTTGGGGGCTTATAGGATACAGCTTGGTGGTCCTTTGAGCCTCTCCTACAAAGCATCTGGAGTCATATTTTCTGATTATGTAATGAACTGGGTCTCTCAGGATCCAGGATAGGGGAAATGGTGGGTGGCATTAGTGATTCAACAAAGTAGAAACACTCAATGTACACTCCATCAATTCAGAGATGATTCATAGTTCCCAGGGACAACCTTATGAGTACAGCCTCTCCTGAAAGGACCAACCTGAAAGCTGAGGACAAAGCCATGTATTACTGTGTGAAAGACACCATGAAGGGAAGGCAGCCTGAGGCCAGACAAACTCCCCTGCAGGGCTGCAGTAAGGGTTGGGTTGCAGGGGACATCTGTACCACCAGGGGGTGTGCATGGGCCAACACAGGAGCAGGAGCAGAGGGAGGCCTCACTTTCCTCTTAAATACTTGCATTTCCTGTTCTTGTCCAGTAAATCTTCCCCCCAAACTCTATTTTTGCTTTTCTTTAGCAAGTCCATGATTTTGCTCATCTTACAATTGTTAATATAGAATGGGGATCCAATTCCATTTTTTTGTCTTTCATATCTCAGGCTGCTGCTAGCAATTACCTTTAGTAGATTATTACTGATTAGGAAATCAAGTAACTTTAATGCAAACTCTAGTGCTGTGCCAAGAATTTTGTTTTTCTACATTTTCTGTCATACAGTAATAAAACACTTCTCTCCTGAGATAGTTCAATGTCTAATATTAATAAGTGAGTGTCTTTTTTGCCTCTGGTTTTCTGCCCTGCATGAAGTTGAAACATCATTTTAATGGCTTGCATCCTTCAACTCTCTTTGGATCAAATGTGTCACCATCTCAGTAAGATTTACCACCATCCCTTCTTGCCAACATAAGGGAATTAAGCATCATCTGTGACCCTTCAGTGATCCTCCTTCTCCCTTCAGTGAAGCATCCACTCCATTTATTTGTCTCCCCTGTATTGGTGAACCAGTGACTTCTCTTCATTCTCACTGCTACCAAACCAGTTCAGCCCTGTAACACCAGTCTTTAGAATACTAGTCTACCTGCCAACCGCATGAGCCCCAGCTCATTCTCTAGGGTACAACAAGTATCCTGCCCCCTCCCTGCCTTCTTGTTTCTACTGAGAGCAGCAGGGAGACCTCCTGCTGCTACTGTTGCTCCCTGTGTACACACGTTGAGCTGCCTAGTGCATTCAACATGGTGTCCAAACCCCAAGGTCCTTGCACATTCTTAGAATCCCCCTGGAAGGTGACAGGTGTGAATAGATCCTAGGAAATCTATATTAATATCAGTCAATATTTCTGGAAACTTCTGAGGCATTTAGAGTTCTTTAAAATTGATGAAATTCTACAGTTTGTATTGAACAACTAGGCATAACAATTCCATCTGTAAAATAAACTTATTAACTTCAACCCCAAGCTCATATCAATGTAATGAAACAAGGTCTTATTTCCTGCAAACATTGAAAATTATAAAATTGAAGACATGTGTCACCACTTATGAAATTCATTGTCACTGATGTAAAAAGTATACTATTGGCATAAGTGAGGATATAAATGAAAAAAAAACAAGAAATGTTTACCATTTTATATTAACAATATTATTTAGGAAGAATAACATTTATAATTAAGTCAGAAATGCATATAGAAGAGCATCAATTTGTCCACACTAAAAACACAATATTCAAGTGGAGAAAATACTTAGACTAGTATTCCTAGCATTTGTGCATCATGTGTGTGAGTATTTAGTTTTTCATGTGCGTATGGATGTATCATTTTATGTGTATGTTGGTCAGTGAATTTAATGATAGAACATACAGTATAAACTTTTACGACAACTGAAAATATAATGTTTAATGTGCTAAAAGATAACACATGTAAATAATGATGTTGTAATGCCTAAGACAGATAAAGGGAAATATCTTTAAAAAAAAATAACTCTGTTTGTAAAACCACTCAGGCAGAATAAAATGTCATTATATTATTAATAAAATATTGGTACAATTTCAATAAAGACATAATGCACTCATGCTCACTATTGGTAAAGGAAATGCTAGCTAATTATTATACCACACTCACCCACCATATAAATTATATAAAACAAATAACACTTCCATCCATCATACTTGTCCTTAGGATCTTGACTTATACTGCTGATATGAATACATACACTTTCACTTGTTCAGGCATTTATTTGAAAAAATATATAAAGTTATATCATGAATACAATAATATCCATCCCAGAAATCCATTCCATATATTCTTGTGATTTTATATTTTTGTTGATATTTTTATCTTTACAGTTTTAAATTAGAACAATTTCAAATTTACAATAAAATAGAATGTTCCCATAGAAACTTTTTCTAATTTTATATAATGTTACATTTTACATATCAACAAAATAGTTTCCATAATCAAGAAATTAACACTGGCAGTGATTATTTAATAAATTGCAGAATTTATTAAAAATTTAGCCATTTTACACTGATATTCTTTTGGATCCCAAATCCAACCCAGGACCCCACACTGAATCTAAACATCATGACACCTGTAGTCTATTCTGGTAAGGGACAGTTGTGTGCTCTGTGTTAAATCAGTGGAACATTCTATAGACTGAAATGAGGCAATATGTTGATAGAGCTATTGAAATCATCTATATATGTAATTAATTTATACCAATGCTTCTATCATCACAGAGATTGGAGTGATGAAGTCTCCAATTATAATGTGATCTTGTCTATTGCTCTTTTAAATTCCATCACTTAGGATTATATATTTTTTTACTTTTGCAGAAGTTAACACTTTATCATTATGTAATATCCCTCTTTATTGATAATAAACTTACTTTTGTTGAAGTCTACATTGAAGTCCATAAAAATATCACATTTTTAAAATTGTTCTATATATTTATATTTAAAATGACTCTTTTGTGGTCAGTATAGAGTTGGGTTTTTATTTTGTTCTCATCCAATATGACCATTGTAGATTTTAACCATTATTTTCTGGTAATTCCCATTTGAAACCATTATTTTATAGTTTATTTTAAATCTAACATCTTTAAAAATATTTTCTATTTATTGCAGGTGGGGTGGGAGGGAAGAATTATGAGTAACAAGAAGAAATTTGGGGGTGTTAGAATTCTTCACTATCTTGGTGTTGACTTCAGGTTGTACATACTTAAATACATATTGAATTTTACATTTAAAATATGCAAAGTTGGGAAGCGGCTGTGGCTCAATCAGTAGGGCTCCCGTTTACCATATGGGAGGCCCCGGGTTCAGTTCCCGGGACCTCCTGGTGAAGGCAAGCCTGCCCGCACGGCGTGGTTAGCTGACCCAGCGAGCACAAGCAGCAAGGGGGGGATAAACGAATAAATAAATAAAATCTTAAAAAAAAAAATACGCAAAGTATATGATGTGAAATTATATCTAAATTTGTTAAATATAGCAATGGATATATTGATATACATGGAGAGATAGGGAGAGACAGATAATGATGCATGAAATATCAGAAATTCTTTAAAATGCATTTGCATTAACCTGGTTCTCATAACAATCCTCGGAAATTCCTTTGAGTACTGTGCCCTTCATGTCACTACCTCCCCTAATCTCTCTGCATTAGTGATGTTTACCCTGTATGTTCTTTCTTATTCACTTCAATTCAGTAAGAGTGTTGAAAAGCCATGATACAGCATGCTGCATTCAAGATCTGTTCATGACAGGATAAGAAGGAAAGGGTTTTTTAGAGGCAAGTGTTTCTAAATTGATCAGTCTAAGGTGAGGACACTGAGACTGAGGGTGGGTGACCTGCCCAGTTCCCATAAGTATGAAACATAAAGGGGAGGAGCAGTTCAGGTGTTCCTCATGCAATCATGGTGATCAGAGGTGAGGGCACACACAGGTATTTTGTGGGTTCCTCAGGGAGTAATACAATTAATAACAGCTAATGAAAAAATATTAAAATTGTACTATTAACCATAGCACTTAGTTAACATTAGGTGCATTTTTCCTCATACATCATCCTATTATTAACATCTTGTATTAGTGTCATACATTTTTTTAATTCATGAAAGAGCATTTTTATGCTTTTACTGTTAGCCCCAGTCCACTGTCCACCAAAAAGTTTCACTGTGTTATATTGTCCCATATTTTATCTTCTAACTTTCAATCTAGTAACATATACCACCCTAAACTTCCACTTTCAATCATATTCACATATATAATTAAGCACTGTTATTGATAGAACAGGCTTTGATTGATTTTTTTTACTTTCTTTTATTAATACTATTAATTATTTGATTATTTAATAAATATATTATTAAAGAATAACATTATTAAGTAATAAATTATTGTTTAATATTTTTTTATTAATAACTCAAGTATAATATATACATGTACTACCTGCTTTTGTTACACATAAACACATTTTTGGTTTTTTATCATTATAATTTATTCTTCACATCTTTACCACCACTTCTTATCATTTTAAAAGTATTTTGTTATAGCCATCTAGTGAATGTGAAGCAGTAAACTGCTCTGAATATTATTTACATTTCTCTCATGACTATAAAGGGTCAGCCTCTATTCATGAACTTATTAGGCATTCATAAATATTCTTTGCTGAGAGTACATTCAATAATTTTACATCATTTTAAAAAGTAGTTTTACACCTACTTTTTATTTATGGGAAAGTGTACTTGATTTTATTTTGAATAGAAGTTCTTTATCAAAAACATAATTCAGAAATACTTTTTCCTGATTTGTTACAGGGATTTACATTTAGATAAAACTATTTATTTACTTATTTTTCATAATAATTATTTTTAATTTTATTGAAAATCTGTTTTGAAGACCTATGAAAGATGAGTTCTCTCATCTGTGTACCAAATTGCAGTGGCAGGATAGGGGAACCATCACCCAAGAAACATCATCCAAGAAAGAGGACCAGGAGGCCTGCAACAGACACTGCCCACAGGGATTCTACCTCTGGCCAAGCTCACTGTTCTGGGGCCCCCAATTCCTTGATTAACACCTGCTTCTACTCCTGGGAGGTTTGCCCTGCACAAAGCTCCCACTGAGAACAGAGACTCACTGGGCTGTATGACCAGGGTTTCCGACCATGCATCCTGTTTGGTCAGTGTTGGCTGCACTGACTGTGACTGCATCAGCCATGTGCTCCTGACTCCTGGCAGGCAGGCCAGAGTTCTCCCATGGATTATCTTCAGGACTCCCAGGTAATGCGATGAAAGGCAAACCAAACATGCATGCACAGCCCAACTCTCAGATTCCTCATGTTTGCTTTTACCTGTTTGCCAAGGGAAGGCATAATTGCAAACCTTGGGTGACCATTGGGGACAGTACCCATGTGCTGAACACAGGGAAGAGGGACAAATTTGGGTCCATTGCCCAAAAATCAGACATAGTATGTGTACAGATGTGGTCATGTGTATATGTGGATGTATGTGGGTGTGCTATGTGTGTTTGGGTATATCAGAGGTTGATGTGGGCTTTGAGCCCCATGGTTCTGTGAATGCAGTTGTTCTCTGATGTGAGCTTTACCTTGAGGAGATGAGAGACCCCCTGAAATTCCCTAAGAGTCTCTGGATTCACCATGCCTGTGACTGTGTCTGAGCATCTGGCAGACTCCTTGGAATGGGGTCTTAGAGGTTCCATAGAATCCTGTGTTTGATCTCCATGAAGATTATGCTGGGTTGCTAAGGACAATTCACTATGTCAAGAGATGGTATCACCAGTGTGTGGCATCCTGAAAGAGCAGTCTGGATCCAAAGGCACAGCCAGGTATCACTGGGCAGAGGCACTGCAAGGGAAATGTCCTGTGAGCACAACAGGAACCTCCCTGCAGGGCAGAAGCTGGGCTGCAGGGGGTGCTCAGGTCTGATTGAGCTCAGGGCCCAGCTGCACAGCATGTGCAGGGGCCACCAAGCAGGTGTTTGAGGTCTCCTTTTTGAAAACACAACATGACTAATGTGTCTAATAGTATTCCACTCCTTTTGGGAGCATTTGCCTACTTCAATAAGGCAAAAGGAAACACATTTTAAAAAGGATGTTTCTAGGTCTTATAGATGCATTAATAGTGAGGAGTTGGAGGAAAAGGATGGTTTATTAATTTAATGCATCCATGATTTTGTGAGACACACTTATTGCCAGATAATTATGTTTCTCTTTACAGTCCAGGCTTCATTTAAAACAACGTCTTTAATAATGACATTTCATTATCCTCAAACATCTGTTCTCAATTTCCATAAATTCACACCTTATTCTTAGTTCATGTTCTCTACATTTTACAGTGAAAATAAAAATCAGCTATCAAAGGAACCTTCCCTTGTGGAGCTAGTGTATCTCAGTGGTCGAGCATGTACTTCACATATATGAGGTCCCAGTTTCAATCTCTGGTATCTCCTTTTAAAAAAAGAAAAAAGAAATAGAACCTTCCCTGCTTGCCTCAACATGCGCTCCACCAACATCTTATCCTGCTCACTCTGGTCATGGCACTTACTTCCTCCAGTGTTTTCATTGTTGGTAACCTCCAAAAGCATCTCACTTGAATATTTGCCTCTTTTCACTTTTTATTGCAAATGAGTCATTTCAGTTGATTATTTGCAACAATATTTAAAAATCTGGTGTTTATGTCCAGCCACACAGAATTTAATAAGTGCCAGAGCTCTTTTTCCTTTATTTTTTTTCCCTTTCCTGGGTGCTCCTAGCAACTCCTTCTTATCCACAAAAATATATGTACAACTGCTGGATTTTTGTCTCTGTGAGAAGGAATTTATATCAGTCTCCCTCCAAGTACATCAGCCCCCAAAGTCAGTGACCCTCAGTTCTGCATCTGTGCCAACCTATGAGGCCACCTGGTGAGTAAAGGATGCACCTGTTCTGGATTTTAGATGCTGTCTCTTCCCCTCCCCTTTCCCACAGCCCACATTCCAGTTCTTAATCAGAAGTTCCTGATTTGTCCTGTTCATCTGGCTCCTTCTACTTCTGCTGACTTTTCTATTAACTCTTTTCAGGGATGGTGATTAGTTGTTACGTAATTCACATGACTGATAGTGACTAGCCAGGTTGAAATATGCTGCATTCAAGGCTACACTCTTGAAATGATAAGGTAATAAGAATTGTCACCAATAACAGGATCCAAATTGGTCAATATACAGTTTGGGTCACTGATTCTGAAGGAGTTGTCCTGTCCCAGTGACAGAGGTGTGACACATCATTTTCAGGACCAAAGAAGCTGTCCCTCATGGAATTGTGTTGGTCAGAGGTGAGGGCTCACATCACTTCCCACATTCTGAATCCCAGGATAGTGATAACACTAATGACAGTGATGATGACAGCGAACAGCTCAGGGCACCTACTCTAAAATTCATAAATAAAACTTCTGTTGTAAACCCCAATTTGTGCCTTGTCAAACTGAATCACATAGTGGTGAGGTCACATACTCAGGGTCACAGGGCAAGAGGGGATAGAGCTGCCATTGTAGGCTTCTAGGATTCCAGCCATGATCATGGGATTCCATGACACAGGCTTCAGTAGGGCCGTTCCCATATGATATTCAAGGGACCTGATTGCTTAACAGGGATTTGCTCTCTAACCATTGTGAGGTTGTCTTTTCTGCAAACTATTCACTGTGGGGATATATGGACAAGGAACTACACATTATTTCCCCTCATGTAGTGGACACCATCTTCACAAAACCCAGAATCCACTGGCATTAACACAGAGAGCAGGAACTGAGTTCCTAGGGCTGCTGTAACAATCACACAATGGATGGATGAATACAATACAAATACACTGGCTTGCAGCTCAGGAGGCTATAAATCTGCAGTCTTTAGGGGGGACCCTTCCCATCCTCCTCCTAGTCACTGGTACTTTGCCCAAAACCCTAGTCCTTCAATTCCTAACTCAGTCATTGCATGTTGTCCTCTCTGAGACTGTCTGTGTCCAAATATTCCTTATAAACAAACCAATCATGTTGGACTAAGGCCCAATAAAATCCAGTATGGCCTTGTATTAACTAATAGCATCTTCAAAGAACCAATGTCCACATAAGGTCACATTCACATGACTAGCATTAGGACTTGACCATGGGTTTAGTGAGGCAGAATACAATAACACTGATCTGAGACTTTGATGTGTTGATCACTATCCACTGACTGTCTCTATATGTAATTCAGAGGAGGGTTTATATTCCTTAAAGTTCTACCTAAGGAGAAAGTCCTGAGGTGCAGGGTGTCCCTGCAGACTCAGCTAAGTACAGGGAATAAACAAGTTTAAGAACATGCTAGGAGTGATAAAAAGAAACTG
This sequence comes from Tolypeutes matacus, assembly GCA_026826555.1. Taxonomy (NCBI): domain Eukaryota; kingdom Metazoa; phylum Chordata; class Mammalia; order Cingulata; family Chlamyphoridae; genus Tolypeutes; species Tolypeutes matacus. The sequence continues at coordinate 443,006 of JAKSZT010033739.1, forward strand.
CATGAGAGATTGACTTGAGTAATTTCAACTCTACAATAATTATTGAATATACATTTTATAAAAGTCCATTCCTAGGGAAAAATGTTCACACACTAAGTGAGTCAAATAAATTCATTATGAATTATGACTCATATTTGATTGGGCCCAGTTTGTCTGAATTTACTGTGACTGATACATTTAGCTGCTGCTTCAAAACTTTAGGATATCCAATAAAAGTCAAGTAAAAGAAGAGATAGCTGATTAGTTTTTGAGCGGATAACAATCCATGAGTTTGTGTTGGATATTTGATAAATATGAGTATCCATTAAAGTAGAGACACATTGACTGTATATCCAAAGAAATCCATGTTCCTTGGCTGCATCTGCCTCCCCTATCAGCTCCTTCCAGAAGTTTCCATGCCTATAAAAAGAAAGCCCTGTACTTAGTGCAGTGTAACTCCAAGTGGATTGTGCTCTCCTAGAGATCAACCAACATCTTCCTACCAGAGAAACCCCAGATATAAGGAACTCTACCTGGTCCCTTTGACCTTTACATACAAAATTACCTCCCCCATGCAAATTGCCACTTGGGCCAATGGACGAAAACACAGCACACATGGACTTAAATTTAGCCTCCCACTGAAACAGGAAAATATTGTCTGCAATCAATGGACCTTATACAAAGGAACATGAAGCCCTTGTGGTTCTTCCTTTTTCTGGTTGTGCTTCCCAGATGTGAGTGTCTGAGGATTCAGACATGAAAGTAATGGGGAGGATGCCTCTGAGCACAGGACTCACTGTGGTTCTCTTTGTCCTCAGGTGTCCTGTCCCAGGTGCAGCTGCAGGAGTCAGGCCCAGAACTGGTGAAACCCTTCCAGACCCTGTCCCTCACCTGCACTGTCTCTGGATTCTCCATCACAACCAGTGGTTACTGTTGGGAATGGATCCGTCAGCCCCCAGGTAAGGGGCTGCAATGGTTGTCATCAATATACTCTAATGAGATTACAGCCTATGCTGTAGCCCACAAGAGTCGACTCTCCACCTCAAGAGACACATCCAAGAACCAGTTCTCTGTGCAGCTGAGCTCTGTGACCTCTGAGGACACAGCTGTGTATTACTGTGCAAGACACACAGTGAGGGGAAGTCAGTGTAAGCCCAGACAGAAACCCCCCCAGGCAGAAGGGGGGCAGAAGGGGGCTGAGTGCAGGGGCCACTCATGGCCCACCCACAGTAGGGATGAGTCCTAGGCATAGTTTCAAGGAAGATTTTGGAAAACCAGTGGTTCCTGTAATAATATAGGGTTTAGCCTTCTTTCTTTCTTTTTTTAAATTTATTTATTTTTTATTGTGGGTAAAAATCAAAATTTTCACAATACATACAAATATTTGTAAAATGATATATATTTTAGGTAATCTAACCACCTCTTAAAATATATTTATATATATATATAAATAACATTTTTGTAAGCAAATGCACATGTAAGCATATATATTTATATATCCCCTTCTTTCTTAAACACATTGAATCCCTAGGGATTCAGCACTACATCTATTCTAAGTAAGGCCATTATGTTTCCAAGTTTCAAACACAGAATATATAGGTGCAATGCTATAAGAGATTATATGATATTTTATTCACACATATAAATTAATTTTCTTGATGTTGTTTTTCTGGATTAGACTAGAAGTATGAACAAACTTTCATTCTAATTTGTCTAAATCTATCAGTAATGACCCCATTTGTATAATAAGACCTCATTCAGTTGCACTGGGAATGTTTTCTTACATTTTTTTGGGGGGGAGTAAAATGCAAACCATTATTGTTGCCATTATAAATATTATTTTTTCTAATTTCAATTGTTTGCTGATAACATATAGAAAAACTACTGGCTTTTGTATATTAATCTTTTATCCTGTGACATTGCTATACTTGCTTTTTTTTTTTTTTTTTTTTTTTAGGGATAACTGCTGATAGCATTTTGTTTATTATCCCTTTTTATTTGTACATACACAACATATTGTAAGTATGTTTTTTTTTTTGTTTTTTTTTTATTATGGGTAAAAATCAAAATTCTCACAATACATACAAACATTTGCAAAATGATATATAAATATATATGCATATATGTGTATTTGCTTACAAAAATGTTATTTTTTATATATATATATATACATATATTTTAAGAGGCGCTTAGATTACCCAAAATATTATACGGAACCCACTCGGATTCCCATGTTGCCCACCTCCCACACCTCCCACCACATCCAACACAAACATCTCCCATAGTGTGGCCCACCAACCTCAATGAACTTACACCTCCTGGAGCCTTGCCACCAACCATAGACCACGGTTCACACTGTAGACCACACTCTCTCCCACTCAGTTCTGAGTGGTGTGTGCTGATTTAAAATGGCCTACATCCATTGCCACAACAGTACTCAGGACAACCTCCAACTCCCAAAGAAGCCCCTGTATTTCAACTGCTCATCCCCTCCCTACCCAAAAAACTGTCAAGTGGCCACTGGCTCCACCTCATTGTTATAATTTCTTGCATTGCAAGAATCACCATATGTGAGCAAGAGAATACCATCAAGTCCACTCTAGTCCATAGTTCTTCCCCCAATCCAGAGGCGACTGGGATGGTGATGTCCACTCCAACTCCAAGTGAGAGAGGGCTTATATCCCATGGATATGGTGGGTGGGATGATCCTGCCTGCAGATGCAGGCCCTCTCCATTCCCTGGGATGGCCATTTCCCATCGTTGTCTCCTCACCAGGTGACTTGGATGAGTCCATTGAGCTGTAGGGTAGGAGTTGCAGCTCCACCTAGATTTCATGCACACCTAGCACATAGGTAGGTGGGAGGCTCCAGTCTCTGGAAGTATATCTAAGAAACTCCAGCATCACATGTAGGTTTGAATAGAAGTGCCTATCACCCCACTCAGTGGGGTTCCTGAGAGCTCCGGAGACACCCTGGTCTTATATAAGGGGGGATAGCCCCAGACACTGATGCCTTATCAGTGGGTTCTATTTTGGAATCTGTGCTCCTGAGAGTGACAGAATTAGACTCAAATAAGTCCTCCCTGCACATGGTTCACCAGTCCCTTCTATACTTGCTTTTTAGTTTATTAGTATACTGAGATTTATGACAATATTTACCATGTCCTGTGTCCATTACTGTTAGGTAATGAAAAACCTTTCCCATGACCACCAAACACCACATTACATCTTGACTGTTCCCTTCCCCCCAGCCCACCAGGGCACAAGACACGACCCTATCCCGACCCATGGAATGTCAAGAATCATAGTTACATGCCCTGGGAATTTGAACCTGCCCTTCCTAATCCACCCCACCCGCCAGTGCTGCACCACCAAACCCGGGAACACCAACACACATTTTCCCCATCACCCAACATGCAAGCACACTCTATCCCTTTACCATAGATTATGTCCATATGGGTGATGGCTCAAAGCCTGCTCTTCTCTTACTCTCCCTTGTTAACCTATCTTTCAGACAATGGTTCTCAGAGACTGCTCACTTTCCTCAGTTCAGGTCATTGAGGTCATATACTGTTCATCCTTCAGTGCCTGGCTTGCTTCACTCAACATAAGGTCTTCAAGATTCATCCACGTTATTCCATGTGTTAGCACTTTATTCCTTCTTACAGCTGAGTAATATTCCATTGTATGTATGTACCACATTTTGCTTATCCATTCATCTGTTGATGGGCACTGGAGCTGATTCCAACTTTTGGTAATGGTGAACAATACTGCTATGAACAATGGTGTGTACATATCTGATTGTGTCTTTGCTTTCAGGTCTTCTGGGTATATACCCAGCAGTGGAATTGCTGGATCATACAGAAGATCAATTGTTAGTTTTCTGAGGAACCACCAAACTGTCCCCCACAGTGGCTGGACCATATGGCAATCCCACCAGCAATGGATGAGGGTTCCTATTCCTCCACATCATCTCCAACATTTAGTGTCTCCTGTTTTCTTAATAGCTGCCATTCTGATGGGTGTAAGATGGTATCTCATAGTTTTGATTTGCATTTCCCTGATGGCAAGCAATGTTGAGCATTTATTCATGTGCTTTTAACCATTTGTATTTCTTCCTTGGAGAAGTGTCTTTTCAGGTCACTTGCCTATTTTTTAAAGGGGTTCTTATCCTTTTATTTTCAAGATGTAGGATTTCTTTATATATGCAGGAAATTAGGCTCCTATCAGATATATGGTTGCCAAATATTTTCTCCCATTGGGTAAGATGCCTTTTTATTTTCTTAATAACACCCTTTGAGGTGCAGAAGTTTTTAATTTTGATGAGATCCCATTTATCTATTTTTTCTCTTTTTGCTCGTGCTTTGGCTGTGAAATTCATGAAACCATTTCCTATAACAAGGTCCTGTAGATGCTTCCCTACATTATCTTACAAGGTCTTTATGGTTTTGGCCCTTATATTTAGATCTCTGCTCCATCTTGAGTTGATTTTTGTAGAAGGTGTGAGACGGTACTCTTCTCTCATTCTTTTGGATATGGATATCCTGTTCCCCAAGCGCCACTTGTTAAAGAAGCCATTCTCTCCCAACTGAGTGGGCTTCATGACCTTGTCATATATCAGATAACTGTATATGCGAGGATCTATATCAGAACTCTCAATTCGGTTCCATTGGTCAGTAGGTCTATCCTTGTGCCAATACCACGCAGTTTTGATCACTGTAGCTTTGTAGTATGTTTTAAAGTCAGGTAGTGTGATACCTCCATCTTAATTATTCTTTTTCAATATGTCTTTGGCAATCCAGGGCCTCTTGCCTCTCCAAATATATTTTGTGGTTAGTTTTTCCAGTTCCTTAAAAAATACAGTGTTGACTTTTACTGGGATTGCACTAAATCTGTAGATTAGTTTGGGTAGGATAGACATCTTGATGATGTTTAGTCTTCCTACCAATGAACAGGGAATATTTTTCCATTTATTTAAGTCTTCTTTGATTTCCTTTAACATTGTTGTGTAGTTTTCTGTATATAAGTCCTTTACATCTTCAGTTAAATTTATTCCTATGTATTTGATTCTTTTATTTACTATTGTAAATGGTATTTTTTTCCTGATTTCCTCCTTAGTTTGCTCGTTATTGGTGTACAGAAATGCTGCTGATTTTTGAACATTGATCTTATAGCCTGCAACAGTACTTAACTCCTTTATAAGTTCTAGAAGCCTTGTTGTGGATTTCTCAGGGCTTTCTCTGTATAGGATCATGTCATCTGCAAATAATGAAATTTTTACTTCTTCTTTTCCAATCTGGATGCCTTTTATATCCTTTTCTTGTCAGAGCGCTCATGCAAGTACTTCTAAGACAATGTTAAATGGGAATGGTGATAGTGGGCATCCTTGTCTAATTCTCGATCTCAGAGGGAAGGCTTTTAGGATTTCACCATTGAAAATGATGTTAGCTTTGGGTTTTTCATATATACCCTTTAACATATTCAGAAAATTTCCATCTATTCCTATCTTTTGTAGTGTTTTTATGAGGAAAGAGTGCTGTATTTTGTCGAATGATTTTTCTGCATCTATAGAGATTATCATGTGATTTTTTTCTTTCAATCTGTTTATGTGGTGTATTACATTGATTGATTTTCTTATATTGAACCATCCTTGCATACCCTGGATGTAACCCACTTGGTCATGGTGTATAATCCTTTGGAGGTGTTGAATGCGATTAGCAAGTATTTTTTTGAGGATTTTAGCATCTAGGTTCATTAGAGAAATTGGTCTTTAATTTTCCTTTCTTGTGGTATCTTTGTTTGGTTTTCATTTTAGGATAATGTTGGTATCATAGAATGAGTTAGGCCATATTCCTTCTACTTCTATTTTTTGGAAGAGCTTAAGTAGAATTGGTGTTAGCTTTTTCTGGAATGTTTGGTAGAATTCAGCTGTGAAGCTATCTGGTCTGGGCTCTTCTTTGTTGGGAGGTTTTTGATGACAGAGTCTATCTCTTTACTTATAATTGGACTGTTGGGTTCATATATTTCTTCTTTCATCAATGTAGGCTGTCTGTGGGTTTCTAGAAACTTGTCCATTTCCTCTAAATTATAATTCTTGTTGGCGTATAATTTTTCAAAGTATCCTCTTATGATACTCTTTATTTCTGTGGGGTCAGTAGTGATATCCCCTTGCTCATTCCTTATTTTATGTATTTGCATCTGTTCTCTCTTTTTCTTTGTTAGTCTGGCTAAGGGTTTGTCAAATTTACTGATATTCTCGAAGAACCAACCTTTGGTTTTGTTTATTGTTTCCACTGCTTTCTTATTCTCTATTTCATTTAGTTCTGCTCTAATCTTTGTTATTCCCTTCTTTCTACATCCTTTAGGTTTAGTTTGTTGTTGTCTTTCAATTCCACCAAGTTTGCAGTTGGGTCTTCAATTTTAGCTATTTCTTCTTTTTTAAGATATGAATTTATGGCTATGAACTTCCCTCTCATGACTGCTTTTGCTGCATCCCATAGGTTTTGATATGTTTTGTTGTCATTTTCATTAGTTTCAATGAAACATTACTGATTACTTTTGAGATTTCCTCTTTGACCCACTGTTTGTCTAAAAGTGTGTTGTTTAACTTCCATATCCTTGTGCCTAACCTGTTTCTCGGGCCCTTAGTGATTTCCAACTTCATTCTGTTGTGGTCAGAAAAATTACTTTGTATAATCTCAATCTTTCTGAATTCATTGAGAGTTGTTCTGTGGCCTAGCATGTCACCTATTTTGGAGTATGTTCCATGTGCACTCGAGAAGAATGTAAACCCCCCTGTATTTTGGTGTAGTGTTCTGTATATTTCTTTTAAGTCCAGGTCTTCTAATGTATTGTTGAATGCCTTAGTTTCTTTATTGATTCTCTGTGTAGATGTTCTGTCCAATGATGATAGTGGTGTGTTGAAGTCCCCTGCTATAATTGTAGAGACATTTATTTCTCCTGTTAATTTTTCCAACGTTTGCCGCACGTATTTTGAGGCACCCCGATTAGGTGCGTAAATGTTGATGTTTGTTCTCTCTTCTTGAGAAATTACTGCTTTTACTAATATATAGTGTCCATCTTTGTCTCTTGCAATAGTTTTGCATTTAAAGTATATTTTGTCTGATATTAAAATAGCTACTCCTGCCCTTTTATGTCTATTGTTAGCTTGTAAAATGGTTTTCCAGCCATTCACTTTCAGCTTCCTTGAATCCCTAGGTCGAAGGTGGGTTTTTTGTAGACAGCATATAGATGGATCATATTTTCTTATCCATACTGCCAATGTGTGTCTTTTGATTGGTGAATTTAATCCATTAACATTCAGTATTGTTACTCATAACGAATTTCTTACTTCAGCCATTTTTCCTTTGGGTTAATGTATGTCATATGTTGTTTTGTTTCTCTTTTTGTCTTTTCATTTGTTTTTAAACTCCCCTGCAACTCTCTCTCCCTTGTTTTTTCCTTTCAACTTGTAGAGATTCCTTTAGTATTTCTTGATGTGCTGGTTTCTTCTTGACATACTCTCTTAATATCTGTTTATCAGGGAATATTTTGAACTCTCCATCATTTTTGAATGCCAATTTTGCTGGATAGAGATTTCGCGGCTGGAAGTTTTTTTCTTTTAGTGTTTTGACTATGTCATACCACTGTCTTCTTGCCTCCATGGCTTCAGCTGAGAAATCAGCACTTAATCCTATTGTGCTTCCCTTGTATGTGATGGTTCTCTTTTCCCTTGCTGTCTTGAGTATTTTCTCTTTTTCTTGAGCATTGGACATTTTGACAAGTATATTTCTTGGAGTTGGCATACTGGGATTTATCCTATTTGGGGTGCGCTGTGGTTCCTGGATCTGCACATCCATCTCTCTCAATAGAGTTGGGAAGTTTTCAACCATTATTTCCTTCAACACTCCTTCTGTTCCCTTTCCCTTCTCTTCTCCTGGGATGCCCATGATGCGTATGTTTCTGTGTTTTGTATTATCAATTAATTCCATGAGTCCTTGCTGGATTTTTTCTATCTTTTTGTCTATTTTTTCTATTATCTCTTTGATTTCAGCTGTATTGTCTTCCATATCACTAATTCTTTCCTCTGCCTGTTCAAATCTGTTGTTATGTGAATCCAGCGTCTTTTTCATTTCTTGGCTTGTGCCATTGTTCACCATCATATCCATTACCTTTTTAGGCATGTTTGCTATTTCTTCAGTATGTTCTCCCAGTGTCTTCTTTACATCCTTATACTCTTCCTTCAGTTCTTTAAGTTGGTCCATGATATTTGTTTGAATATCTTTGATTAGTTGTTCGATATTCTGCATTGCTTCCTGATTTTTATTTTGTTCATTGGACTGGTCCATGTTTTCCAGTTTCTCAGAGTCATTTGTGTTTTTTGTTGCCCTCTGGTCATCATATTATCTTGATGGGTTTGTTCAGTTGATTAGCTTTTCTCTATGCTCTAGAGTTTTATTTAGCTGGTGGTTCTGCGTGTGAGTGAAGATTTCTCTTTGGCAGTTTTTCTTCTTATTTTATTTCCTTACTTATTTCTATGTTCCCTTGAAGGCAAAAGATTAGGGCCAGAGGAATCAAAAGATGTTAGGAAGGCAGAAAGATAATAGTAATATTGATAAAAGTTAGAAGAGGAGTCAAATGAGACTTAATGAGATGAATATTTAACTTGTGTAGGCAGTGTAGAGTAATAGGAAAAAAAGTGGAGTTCCTACAATGGACAGTGAAAGCAAATGGAGGAATATATATATATTGATTTAGAAGGCTAGAATTATGAGGAGGGAGAGAAATAGTAAAGAAAGGGCTGAAAGGAAAAAGTTAATACTAATAAAAAGAAGAAGAAAACAAAATAGATGGCATAGAAATTGACACCCTTAAGTTGTGGGCCTGTGAAAAAAATGTTGTATCTAAGAGCCACAATAGAAAGCAGAAGGCAGAAAGATGAAGGAAGGATAAATGATAGTCTGTAAAAGAGAATCAGTATAGACAGCGAGTGGGAAATTACTGAAGAAGAAGCACAGCAAAGAAGCGACAAGCTACAAGCACCTAATTTTTAAAAAAGATGAAAGAAAAAAGAAAGGGGGGAGGAAAGAAGAAAGAAAAGCAAGAGACCAGAAAGAAACAGAGAGAAACCAAAGATCCACAAAGGCAAGCAATCAAACAGAGCTAAGGGGGTTCAATGATTCCCCTAGTGTCCACGTGGATCCTCTCTGCGTACTTATGTTATCAATCAATTTCCCTGCCGGTTTCTATATGAAGGTCCTGAAGCAGCTTTTAGGTATTAAACTAAATGAAAAATAATTTACTTTTTATTTATTGAAGTGACCTTTTCACTTTTTTTAAAAAAAATTTTTAGTGAAATACAGGACCCAAAATAATTCCTCCTCTAGACCAACCCCCTTATGGAAGGGACCCTAGCTGGACCTGTGGAAATTAATCAGGCACGTCCCACTTCCTGGACTCCCCAGGGTAGCTGGAGCTCTGATGTTAGTCAGTGCAGAGTGCTAAAGACGGCCGATTCCACCCCTTCTGGAGCCGAGCACCAGCGTCACCAAGTTGCTATGTAAAATCAGTTTGACTGCAGCTTCGTGTCTGCTCTCAGCCTGATGCTGCTTCAGGTCAGCTTATCTGCTCCCCAAAGCTATGGCGCGGTGCAGGCAACCAGATCGTTGTCGAAAAAAAAAAAAAAGAATAAAAAATATATATACCCTTCCCTGTCCTCCAACAGAACCTTCCCTCTTTTGGGGAACGACCCTTCTTCCTGGCTCTGTGGCGCCCCAGGTCTTATCCCTGGGCAGCTATGCAAATCAGCTCCCTCACCCGACCAGAATCCCCCCACTCGTTCACCGGGTACCGATTAGCTCCAGCTGTTCTGTTCACACAAGGTCCAAGGGGCACCAGGCAGCCAGAGCCCCAGAAAATAAAACTTTCTCTCCCTGCTCGCGGCTCCAAGTGGCCGTTTTATTTATTTTTTCCGAACTGCGGGCCTCAGCCATTCATGCCAACCACCACCAACAGGCTTAAAACTCACGAATCTCTACCGTTCCGTCCACGCTGTTGATCCACGCAGATAGATGTCCCAAGTTTCTCACTGCACACGTGCACAGCACAGACCCCCGGGCAGGACCCCGTCCACAATCTGCCTTTCTCCGGGAGCTTGCAGTGTGTGCCCTCCTACACTAACGCCATCTTATTCCACAGATTTTGATACATTGTATTGTCATTTTCATTCATTTCAAGGTAGTTACTGATTTCTTTTGAGATTTCCTCCTTGACCCACTGTTTGTCTAAGAGTTTGTTGTTTAACTTCCATATCATTGTGCCTAATCTGCTTCTCTGGCCCTGAGTGATTTCCAATTTCATTCCATTGTGGTAAGAGAAATTACTTTGTATAATATTAATCTTTCTGAACTCATTGAGTGTTGTTCTGTGGCCTAGCATGTGGCCTATCATGGAGTATGATCCATTTGCACTCTAGAAGAATGTATATCCCTCTGTATTTGGGTGTTGCATTCTGTATATGTCTACTAGGTCCAGGGCCTTTAATGTTTTATTCAGAAGTATCACTGGTTTAGGGTGTTGGTTGGGGGGACATTTGGAACAGGGCACACTGGAGCAGGCTTCTAGAGAGTGTGTGAGTGTTCATCCCATCATAATGTGTTCTATCAGTGGGTGGAGACCCACACAATGAGTGGGAAGGAGATTCCCATTTTGGGGAGGACTGATTTGCTAAGAAATAGACAGGTGGGTGTCTCTTAAAAGCAAGGAAATTTCCTAATAGGGAGGACAAACCAGTGTGTCAAGACCTCTTGTTGCATGTAACTATGAATCTTGTCATCCAGTGAGCCAAGCCAGGGGGTTGTCATCGGCCCTGGGGGATGGGGAGGGAGGAACAGAATAGATCAAACAGGGAGTATTTAGTGGTCAGTGGAAACATTTTTAATTACCTTACAGTGATGGACACAGGACATGTTAAATATAAAAGTTTATAAAAGTGTACAGTCTAAAATGTAAATCATATTGTAAAGCATGGACAATGTTATAACAGTGCTACCATCCACATACAATAAGGTTTAATATGGGGTGAGGAATGGGGCAGGAGTTTGGTATATGAGAGTTTCTTGTATTCTGTGGGTGACTTTGCTGGGACCTAAAACTTCTTTGAAAATTAAATGAAAAATAGTGAGACACTGGTGAGTGAGAGGGGCAAGGTGCCATGGTACAGACTGGACACCAGATATTGCAGTGATAAAAGGCAAAATGTCAAAAATTTTTTTTTTAATTTTTCACATTTTTTGAATATCCCAATCCTTTAATTTTATTTTAGTTTTAGTTTTTTTTAAGGTTTTCATGTATTTTATCTCTTACATTTAAACTTATCATTATTATTTCATTTTCCTATTGCTTGTATTTGGTATTATATTGGCTTCATCTTTAAAGAAGCTTTGGATCACAGAAGGTTTACAACTGGGGTGGGAGAGGATCATTGGTGGGGGCTTTCAGGGATGGGAGGTGCATGGGAGGAAGTTCACTTGAACATATAGACAAGATATATAAAATTTTTCAAATGTTCATGGGGCATGGTCACAGTGGGTGGAGAATCACTCAATACATGAGAGAATATGGAATTTCCATCCTGGAAAGCTCTGCCACATTCTCCAAGGGAGCAGCAAAAGTCCTTCATGAGCAGGGGTAGTGTCTGGCAAAGCAGAATGATCCACTGATGGGATCTTGTTATGGATGACTAGCCTTATGAGTTTTTGCCCTTGAAATTGAAACAGCCTATTGTTATGGGGTGCCTAAGTGTTGTCTACTGAGAGCCTCCTTTTTTCTCAAATGTGGCCTTTCTCTAATCCAAACTTAGCATATGATTGCATTACCTTCCTCCCAGAGTGGAATATGAATCCCGGGGTTGAGCCTCCCTGACAAAGAGGGATTACTACCAAGTGCCAACTGGCAATACAACTGGAAAAAGACCTCAAATAAAAGGGGAAAACGTAAAGACAAAAGAGTTCATATGGCTAAGAGACTTCAAAGTGAGTCAGGAGTGCATCCCAGAGATAATGCTTATGCACATCTCAGTAGGACCTCATAGGCTTCCAATGTGGATACCACCCCAAATAGAGGGGCTCCTGAGGTCTCTGGAGACAATTAGGTCCTATATCAGGGTGGATAGCGCTAGAGTTTGGTGCCTTTTCAGTGGACCCTACTTCAGAATATGTGCTCTTTTGAGTGGCAGAGTTGGACTCAAATATGTATTCCCTGCACATGGTTCATCTGTCCCTTTTATTCAAACCTATTTGTGGTGCTGGAGTTTGTAGGTGTACATCCAGAAACTTGAGTCTTTGGGCTGTCCATGTGCCACCTGGGCCCAGAATCTCAATGAAGCTGCAACTCCTATTCTACAGCTCAAGGATGCCCTCAGGACACCTGGTGGGGAGAGGATGATGGATAATGGCCATATCAGAGAATGGAGAGATTCTGCAGCTGCAGACAGGATAATCCCATCCATTTTATCCATGGGATATAAAACCCCTCTCACTTGGAGATGAAGTGGACATCACCATCCCAGACTCCTCAGGATTGGGGGAAGGCTATGGACTAGAGTGGACTTACTGGTATTCTGTTATAGAAATATTGTGATTCAAGCAATGGAAGAAATTACAACATTAATGTGGAGCCAGTGGCCACTGGATTCTTTGGGGGCAGGGAGAAGAAAAAGCAATTTTAATACAGTGGCTTTTTGGGGACTTGGGAATTATCCTGAGTGAATTTCAATGACAGATATAAGCCAATTTATATTATCATATAACATGCAGACCTGTGTGTGATAGAGTGTGGTCTACAATATGAATTATGGTCCATGCTTAAAGGCAAAACCCCAAGATGTGTATATCCATTGCAAGTGATGTTTCACACTAATGAAGGATGTTTATGTGGGAGGTTGTGGGAGGTGTGGGAAGTGAGGCATATGGGTATCCCTATAATGTTTGTGTAACATTTATGTAATCTTAGTATCTTTTTTAAAATAAAAAAAATATTATAAAAAATAGATATTAAGTATTGGTAGTTGTTATACATGGATGAAACATGAAAAATATATGAAAGCTGAAAGAAGCCAGTCATGAAATATAATTTATTTCCTTTTCTATAAATGCCAAGAATAAGGATAATTATAGATATGAAAAGTAGATTTATTGTTTATTGTGGCTAAATGGGACGTAGAAGGATAGGAGGATGTTACACAGTGTGTATGCTTTTATTTATTAGTTAATGAAAATATTCTAATTTAGACTCGTGTTGGTGACACATATTTTTGTATAAAATGATAACAATTCAATTATATGCTTTAAGTAGATGAACTTTATGGTATATGATTTATATCTTAACAAAATTTTCTTTTAAAAATAACAAGCTAAATTGTTCCTTGGAGAGAAGGGAATGAGTGAGAGGCAGATATTATAGAGAATGAATGAAAACTTTTGGGAATTCATTATTGGTGTGGTGGTAATGGTTACACATGTTTACAGATATGTAAAGACTGACCAAATGTTACACTTAAATATGAGATGATTATCATATGACAATTATACTTCAATAATGTTGATACAAATAAACCAATGGATAGATGGATAGGATGGAGAGATAGATAAATCATGACCTGTGAAATGCAAGACAGCACTTTAAATACATCTGCATTCTTTCCACATTTTTTAGGTAGGCGCTAAGGAAGCAGCAACATCACACAATGATGTCATTACACAAAGAGGGATGCTACGAATCTGTCTAGGCATGCCTCACTCTGTCCTCTAGTTTGTTCAGTAGAGCTATAGAGTCCTGTGTGAGTAACACAGGCCAGACACTGGGGCTCACTATCAGCAGACAGAGACTTTGGGCATTGTCCAACCATTCTAACTTTCTGTTTGAAAGCTAACATCTGTACATATATATAAATGAAATAAGATCAAGGATTCAAAGTGTTAATTCCAGCACTATCAAATAATAATATTGTCCCAAAATGCTGTCAGTACCTCCCAACTATCCCAGGACTCTCATACCTGCTCTGGGACAATTCCCTTTTCCAAAGCTCCACCCTGAGAGCTAAGAGTATAGTAGGAGGGCTTGCAGGTAGTATCTCTTCCTTTGCTGATGTAAACCAGCCCTGCCTGATCCTGCAGCTCTGGGAGAGGAGCCCCAGTCTGGGGATTCCCAGGTGTTCCAATTTGCTGATCAGGAATGAGCACAGATGAATCAACATTGCATTAGTTCTGAGATGGGTTTTCTCCTCACTATTTTAAAAGATCAATTTATGGGGAACAAGAGATATTAAGTATGTGAATTGATATGAATGAAAGAAATAAGGGATAAGTATGGCCATTTTCATGACCAGATGTCTGTGTTTGCAGGTGTTCTGTTGGTGCAGTCTGGATGAGAATTCATACAGCACAGGGTGTCAGTGACACTCTCGTTGAAAGCTTTTAAATGCACCTCCAGTAGCTGCAACATGAACTGGGAACTACAGGTAACAAGATTTCAATGTGTCTCAGATGTTAGTAATTCTGCCATTTCCACACAGACTGCAGAACTCTGAAGGGCCAATTCACCATACCCAGATGGTGTCCCATGAACACTCTGTCTGCAGAGGGACAGTCAGAGCTGAGGACACAGCCCTGCATTGCTGAGACAGGCACTCTGAGGGGAGACAGGGGGAGCCCAGACTCACTCCTATATTGCAGGTGTCTGGAGGTGGTCAGGATGCAGGGTAATCAGCACCCACTGAGCACAGGCCCACTCCCAGAAACAGGGAAGAGGGAGGTTATGGGCTGTTTCCTGTTAGGTCTGGGGCTTCCACTAAATTTAATTTTCCTCCTGGGAACCTCTCTAGATTTAAGAGTGTGCTTTCCACTGAGGTGTCTGAAAATAGGAGTTTCACTGTATTCAGAGGAAAGATCCTCACAGACAGACTCTTCTTATGGAAGCAGAAATGGCTCTGCCAGTGGTCTCCAGGATCAGAGATCTGAGGCAGCTCAGGGTAGCCTTGTGAGTCTTTTCCAATCAGAGTCAGGAAGAAACCTCAGTGGGCTTCTACCAGCAGAACAATCTTTCTAAATCAGTCAGAAACCCAGAGGGCATCTTTGCCAGGATCAGCATCCTATAAACCATAATAGATTTCACATTGAATCCTCCTCCTCACACAGAAGTGTGCATGTCAGACTCAGCTCTTATCTGGTTGTCTCTTTTTTTCATGATCCATTTTAATTTTCCCTGTTATAGCAAGGCTCTTTTGGTTTACCCAAGCCAAAATTGCATATCAAATGACTCTTTTGTCTCCTGGTACCTGGTCTGCCTTAGTATGGCTTCCAAGCCTAGTCCTTGGCTCAGAGTGGCCCTTGGGTCTCCTGTCTTTCATACAACCACAGTGATGATCACCTATAAGGGCAGTTGGGCTCTCAGTTCTTTGTTTCCCTATATGTGGAGGGATAGGGGAGCATTTTCATGGCCAGCACACTATTTACTGCTTTTAACACTAGAAAACACTTTAATTTTACTCATTCTGGTGACTTAGACTCACAGTTGTGGCTGCAAATGACTTTAATTGACTACATTCAACCCAATTGCATTATTCCTGGATGCTGTGTAATTGACCATATTCAACTTAATTGCATTATTCCAGGAAGCTGTGCTAAACGCTGTTACTTATGTATGACTTTCTCATTAAGAATTGGTAAATATAAAGTATTGATACATGTTCCCAATTTCATTGATTTCTCTCCATATACAGAATTCGTGGAATAGAATGAGATAGTCCCTTTCCACACACTGTCCCCTGCTTTCCCATTAGAAAAGCAGAGATTTAATGGCTCAGTGTGGGGGAGACATGGATCCTACAATCCTCAGTGTTTGCAGAGAACACCAACCATTGATAAAGGGATTCAGGGCATTCCTTGTGTTGGGAGACTTCAGGCTGCCTCCTCCTTTGAGTGCTGCTAATGTCTATTTAATGAAGGGTTCAGACCCTCATAACTTTGATAGATATTAGCCCTTTCTGCAACTCATTGTCCTAGTAAATAGAGGTTGTAATGTAATCTCCATTTTCATAACATCTGTTTGTCTTTCCTGTGTGTGGCAAGTTTGGTTAGAGAAAAGTGCTAACATTTATTTGGCCCTTTCTATCCTCAGAATCTCCTGAATTGTTATACTAAACTAAAAAAAAAAAACAGTGATTTTTCAATATACAGTAATGTATGTATTTGAGAATATCAATGGTTGTCTAGAACCCCATTTATGTCAGCATAATCAGTAATCATCTTGGTTACCTTCTTTCATGTTGAAACAAGGAAAAGTCATTCCAACACTGGCAGATAGGTGAGAATTTTTCTTTTGAACATAATTTTAGTGCCTTCAATTTTATTTATGTCCCTTAAAGATTTGCAAATAAATTCATGAGAAGTAGATAGACTATTTTAAAATGCTGGCTTCATGCACAATATAATTAAAAGTTCTAGGGAGACTCCTGAGTGCTCTGTGCACTGGGCCTAGCTCCTACTGCAGGATGAAGACAGGAATCTCCAGGCTACAGGGGAGGGAGGACAGGGAGGGGCAGGGGGATTGGAGGAGGGGTTACTGGCAGGACTTAGGCCTTCCTCTCCTAGGGCAGCCTGTGTTTCTTTTCTCTTTCTAGGATCCAAATTTAAAAAAAATCTTTTAAATTTGGGAAGAACTTCTTAATTTATCTTTGATGTATTGGTGGATGCCCAGATGTGAGGTTGTGAGACAGTGCTTCTTAGCCTGCACCTTTGGAATGATCTCTGGAGAGTCAAACTCATGTCCTTTTCTCTCTGCCCTGAGTCTGAACTCCTGTGTTCCCTTCCCCACTCTGCCTCTGCCCTTCTCTCCCCATCATGGCATTTTCTGCTTTGGCTCCTGGAAACCCAGGGGTTTTGTGGAGCCCCTGCCTCTGGTCACCTGCTGTTCCCTCCACAGATATTTCATCCTATCCACTGACCCAAGAAGCACCTGTTGGCCTACCCTTGGTCATCTTTCCCTTTCTCCAGAGTCAAGGAGGCTATTCCAACAGTCCCACTGCCATCATTTTGGGATCTGCTTTATAAATGGGCTCCATATCTTTGGCTGCTCTCCTGACTGCATCTCCCCCTGCTTGCTGGACACCTGCACCTGATACCTCACAGTAACTCTGACCTACCATAACCTCCAGCCTGCCCCATTCCCATCAGATTTTGGATGGACTTGTGACCTGCCACTTTTTTGCAAACCTTTCACTGGCCAAAATTAGTGTGTTTTAATACCTCAATTTCAAAAGATACATTCCCTCAAGCTCTTCTTCACTCAAAATGCATTTGAAGATGATTCAGAAAATGGAAAGACAGCCCTTGGCTCCCATGGAGCAAGATGGCAGAAGAGTCCAAATCTGTGCTGCAGTTCCCTGCCTCAGCTGCTGATAGAGGTGAAGGACTTAGGAGGTCTCCCCAGAAATAGCTACTCAGGTAGCCCCCTCTGCTGCAGTCTCCATGTGGACAGAGGAACCTGCCTGTGACAACAAGAAAAAAAATTGACATTTTGCTAAAGGCTGTGGGGGACTCCCATATCATGAATAAAAGAAGTGGGCTGTAGAGCAAACCTGAACCTTACAAGGAATCATTGACCTCATCAAAAAGTTCCTTAAACTTGTGTTTTCAGAATAGGTGTTTATTTATATTAATGAGTTCTTGGCCTCTTCCCCAGAACAGGGACTTGAAAGGTTCCATGAGTGTTTGGCAGTGATGGTAAACTAGTCCTACATTACTGCAAAACTCAGGCATGGGTATGAAACACAGAGAAAAATAACCTGCAACTTAAAATTAATATTCACAAAGGAAACAGCAGCTCTGATACATTTTAATGCCTGTGGCAAGAGTTTTAAGGATGTGATATACTCAGCATATATCCACTATGATTTATGTTTATGTATAAGGGAAAATCCATAGATTTAGAATGACCTTACAAAAGGTATAACTTGTATTAATACACAAATCATTATAAAAGGCAGAGTATACCCATTGCTCCTACTACCCATAATCCAGATCTGCCTCCAAGATACTGAAAAAGAGACTGTATAAAGCTCCATTACTCAGTTCTCAAAATGACTGAAATTGTTTACTTGTAGAATTAACACACCAGTGATTTTTTCTACTGTAAACTTTAACTTAATAAAGTGATCTTTTTTGTCATATTCAGGGAAGTTCAGTTTGTCAAGTGTGTAGGGTATGTCTTTTATTAAACATTTACATCTACAGTTATTTTATTGTAAAACATTGAACTGCTGGCTATAGCTGGCCGAAGGATAGTGGCTTGATTTAAGTTCTTTGACAGGTGATAATGGGGAAAAAGCTGTTCCTGCCAGGAAAGCAAACACCTAGCCAGGACAGCAAGCAAATTGACAAACTGGAAGACAACATTACAGATTATGCATGGTTTAAAATGAAATAGTTCATTGGGAAACAGAAGGAACTTTACAAATTTTAGGCAATTGAATAGTAGTGTCTTTTCAATACTATCATTGAATGATTCCTGAATCCCAGTGATGTATCTGCAGTGTTCATCTCTTATTTATGTAATTCCAAAAGGAGAAATACCCATATCTTTGTGTGATTCACATGTATTTTCCAATTAGAAAGGAGTCAATGAATCATTGAAAAAATAGCTTTAGATATTATATGTATTTCATGCAATGACTAAAATTGTACCATTTTTCTGATGCTATTAGATAGACAAATGCTCTCTTCTCTGTCCTCTGTGTGTGGCATCATGTGGGAAATACAAATAGCCATTTCTATCCCTGTGCATAATGGTTGTTCAGTTAAAATGTAAATATTGCATTGAGTTCTTGTGCTACTCAAATTTTTATGTTGTAACCTCCAGTTCTTATGTCTTTGAGGGGAGCTGCAGATTGGCTCCCAGTGTGCTGTGAGCTCTGGTGGACATAACCAGGTCTTTCTTTGAGAACTGAGTTCTTGTTCCACATGAAGATAACACATAGGAAGCAGAGTAAAAGCTGGATGAAGTGGCTGCTCCCAGTTTCCCATGTGTCTAAGAACTCAGAGTTTCCTTCCCTACCTTCCTATGACTATCTTCATTCATTTATTTCTCCTCTATCCTCTAATGGGAAAAATATTCCTCATGCACAGGACTGAGAGGAAGAAGCAACTTTTATGTCTTGCATAATGATTCAAGTCAAAGCCACATGTGCTTTACAAAATATTCCTTCCAAAATGAGACTGTTTAATCCTGAGGATTCTGGTGGAAAATTTGGAAATTGACTTGCCTCATTGAGAGATTTCCATTCTTGCCTAAATCCTGCATCTACTTGGGGACATGTTTGTGCTCAAGTAGGAAGTACTGGATTAACTGTGGGAGAAGCACTGCTGTCTTCTTTGTTGATGCAGATGTAATGTCTTCAGGGTTGACTGCCTGAGGGTGCTGGGACCATGTTATGCAACATCCCTTTACAAAGAGGACAGGGTCAGTTCAGTGTCATATTTAACTATTGCTCATTCAGGTTTTTGTCTTGTATAGTTTTGTATGTATAGTCACAATTGTTTTTACTTTCAACATTTTTGCAATGTAAAAATGCCTTGCTGTATATAAAGAGCTTCACCAAATCATTTCCTTCCTTGGTCTTTGTAAGCAGTCAGAAAGAATAGTCATCATTGTGCAAGATGCTGTGATGGGTCCTGGTGTGAGTAACATAGAGGGGGCTTTTAGAAAGTGGAGTGAACAGTTTGTCAAATCATGCAGGTGTCCTTCTTGGGGAAAGAAAGACAGCTCAGCTGACATTTTGACTGAATTGTCAAAGGTATCTGAATCAAGATCTGTCCTGAAATGGTGGTTTTACCTGATATGCTCTTATAGAGTTTGTATTAAGGGGAAAGCTACAGAAATCATACTGGAGGTCTCCCAATTGGGATTTTTATTAGAGAAATTGTGACATGAATCTCTCCTTCTTACAAGTGGAGGAGATGGAGGTAGAAATATTCATCTTGAGGGTCCTGTTAAAGTAACACTCAATTGAACAGAAAAAGAGAAGCTGTCATACATAAATGGATGAATGTGACTTTTTAAGATTATTTTATGAACCCCCAAAAAGAGAGAGATTATGTTTGCAATATTTTCCTCTGTGTGACACCCTTTGTTTGCATTAAATTAAGTTGAGGAGTCTTTGATTAGATCACTTGATTAGATTGATTTAGGGCTTTGGATTGGGCTATGTCAGTGAGGCATGACTCAGGATGATTCTGAGTCACTTTCCTGGGCCTTACACACAGACAGAGGAAAAAGAGAGCCAGCAGATTTGATTCTGCAATGTGAGGGAGAGAATGCTTAAAAGCACAAAATCCCCAACATGCTGGGCCCACAGATCAGCTCAAGAGGAGAGCAGCCCTGCTACATGCCTGATAGCATACAGCTGAACTTTAGAAGAAAGCAGAAGAGCTGAGGACAGTAAAGAGATAGGACCTATGCCTTGTTGCTCAAAGCTGAGCTCAAAGATCTGGTAGACTCTGGAGAGGAAGGCAGAGACCTCCATAGAGATTGGCAGCCATCTTTCCTCATCATGTTGCAACAATGCCAGGATCAACAGCAGCTGATCTGGGTGAGAAAGCACCACTTATAGTGCCTTGAGTTGGACTTTTAGTTTTGGAACTGTGAGTTTTACCCAAATAACTACCATCTACAAAAGCCAATACATTTCTGGTACTGGGCATTGGCAGCACTCTGGTAAACTAAGATAATGAATAACACAAATAACTGTTGGTCTATCAGTTTATTATGGGAAAATAAAATTATAAGCAGGTCCACACAGTTAAACATTGAATTTCCTCTGGATATCATCACAATATATAATATTCAAATTTTAGTTGTAATAGCATCCCAATTTCTAAGTATATTTGAACAAGGATAATGATAAATATAAAAACATACATATATTATTTTAGTCATATATTTATAGATAAAGCTTAAAGAAAGCACAAAGTTGCCATATACACCCCCATGCTCACAATTATAGCTATTATGAACACTATGAATTAGTGTGTTATTTTGTTGGAATTTATAAAACAATATTATTATAATTGTTCATTAACTATAGTCTGTAGTTTACATTAAGATTCACTGTTTCTGTTGTAGGGATTTATGTTTTTAAAATTTTTATTCTGGGAAAATATGTATAAATATTTTTCACCTAATTCATGTACATTTTGTATTTTATATATACTGTTATATACAGGATCTTCTATTCAATAAGTTCATTAGGTTGCAAATGGAGGATTTTTGAAATGTGGAATAAATAGAATATCTTACCAAAAGGTATATTAGAAAAATATTTTTCAGTTGTGTAGTGATTGGAAACATTAATTACAATAAGTTTGAGTATGGGTATCACATTGTGTATAATCACAGCATTATAGTTATAATAATCCACCATGAGGGGTCATTATTTTTTTTTTTTTTCCTAAATTTAGTAGCAGGCCAGATAGGGCTGCAAAATGGAGCAGAACTGGGAATAATAATCATTTCTGTAAGTATTATATAGCAGTTTTCAATCGGTAATGCTCTATTTTATTATACATTAGTGTGTATTAAATATTTAACTAGGTCTCATTTTGTTAAGTCAATTTGCAGTGCCATAAAAATGTAGTTTTTGTGCTTGAACATGCATGTAAGCCTATGTGACAACTTAAAATCTAAAATTTTGACATGCTAAAAGATAATAAGAACATCATATAAATATCACAAATGATAATGGGGCAATGCCTAAGGTAAAGAACATCTTTGGTGACAACACTGTTGGCCTGATCTCCCACAGCTGCAGCTTGGGAGAAATGGTTTCCTAATGATGCCTTTATCTGGACACTTTCACAGCCTCAGAAATGTAAGATTTTAACTGAATAAATTTCCATTATATAAGTCAGCCCATTTCTGGTATATTGGCTTGGCAGCACTTACAAACTAAATAAATATTTATAATTAAAGTGTCTCAGAGTACTTCTGGGGAGATGGCATTGGACTAGGTAGGCAGAGCTCAGTTTTCTCACAAAAACAGTGGAGGAAGGGCAAAGGTTCTCTGAGGGAGCTTGTTTAGGGATCTGCAGACCAAGAGAGTGCTTCACATCATCCAGGAGGGAGATGAAGGGCCAAAAGAAAACCGTGAGTTACTTGCCCCTGTGACTGGGAACAGCACATTTACCCCACCCTTAAGGTGAATAGCCTCAGGAAAACCCCTGGCTCACTGCAGCCAACTGATAGGGGAAAATGGGTCTTCTTCCCTGGGAGGAAAAAGAGTCTGGAGGTAGGCAAAGTGGTTTTACTTCAGTGAGTATGGCCAGCTAAGCACCCTTTGAATCTTAAAAAAAGAGACTTCAGCCAGCACCGAAGAATCACCAGTGAGAGAAGAGATTGTATCTCATCAGGCAGGCTGTCACACACAAATGCCCTGGGAGAGAGAGGAACTAGGCTAGTGAGGAAGTAGGCAACAGGTGACTAACCAGCCCAGGAGAGAAGGAAGCCAGGAGAGATAGCCTGTAAACTATTAGAAGCCCTACTTGTGTGAGGGAAAAGAGGGCAGGAAACCCAGGTAAATTTTCAGAAACCTATCTAATTTATGGAGTGGGTGTAGCTCGGTGGATGAATGCCTGCCTCACCCAAACTAGATCCCTGGTTCAATCCCTGGTACTGCTAAAGAGAAAGGAGCCAGAGAGTATTCCAGCAGATTTCCAGGCACCCATCCAGCACTTTGTGACAGGGAACTTATCAAGTGAGATTTTTTTTTTTCATGTTTGTCAATTTTATTTTATATTTTTTATTATTTATTATATTTTTATTCAGTATTTTATTAGTTAAAACCTGGTATCTTACATATGGAAGGCAGGCTGAAGGGTGATTCACTGATGAGCATTGGCAGCCTGAGATGGTTCCTAGGGTCCTAAGAGAGATGCCTGTTTTACTTGGGTTGCTTTTTGTTTCTTTGGCTGTTTGTTTGTTTTCTTTCCTACTTTTCCATTTTTCTTCTCTTATTTTTCTCCTTAGGTTCTTTATTTCTATTCTTTCTTTCATTTTCCCCTCTTTCTTTGTTTTTTTGTCATTCCACCTTCTCTTATTTGGTCTTCATCTTTTTTTTTTTTTTATCATATTCTCTTCCTATCTTTCCTATTATTTTATTCTATTTTTTTATTCCATAATTTTTCTTCTTCCTTTGTATTTTTCATGATTTTTCACTCTTATAACTTATTTTTCCTTGCTATTTTATACTCCCTTCTCTATCTTTTTTGTTACTATTATTATTATTCTTTTTCTCTTCTCTCTTTCCTTTTCTATGGCCTTAATATGTTTTCAAGGGAACATGCACAACTACAAGGATATAGAATATGTGGAACCAAGTGACAAAGAGGAATCTCAAAGCAAAACAGAACAAAACAAAATAAAACCCTAGAGGAGAAAGAGATACTAACTGTGATGGTTAGGCTAATGTGTCAACTCAGCCAGGTAATTGTGTCCAGGTGTTAGGTCCAACAAGCACTGGGCTAATTGTAATACAAGAGCATTTATGGACTTTGATCACCAGTGAGTTTACTGCATGGATGGCTGATTACATCTGCATCAATCAGGGAGATTGCATCAGCAATGGGTGATGCTTTTATCCAACCAGTTGAATGCCTTAGAAGGGGAAGTGATATCAACATTCAGAGAGAATTTTCCAGCTCATCTTTGAACAGCCTATTTCTCACAGAAACTCATCAAGGACCTTTCATTGGACTTTCATTGGAGCCCATGGCTTGCAGCCTGCCTGAAGAACATGGACTTGTGCATACACACAGTCACATGAGAGACTCATAAAATCTCATATTATTGACATATATCTCCTGTTGATTCTTTTTCCTGAGAGAACTCTGAATAATACACACTCTCTCCTGCCTTTTCCCTTCAAGTAAAGGCACTCCCTTTTGAATTTATGTAAGTCAGTCTCTTGGTGACACTCTCTCAGTTTCTCTTTATCTGTGAAGACTTTAAACTCACCCTCATTTTTGAAGGACACTTTTTCCAGGTAAAGAATTCTTAGTTGGCAGTTTTTGTTTTTTTTTCAATATCTTAAATATATTATATCACTGCCAACTTGACTACATGGTTTCTGAAAAGGAATTGGCACTTAGTCTTATTGAGTATCCCTTCTATGTGATGAATTACTTTTATCCTCTTTTACCTCTGGCACTTGCCATTCTGGATAGTAGGTGCCTTGAAGAATTTCTATTTGGATTCATTCTGTTTGGAGTCTGTGTCCTTTTGAATAATGACATTTGTTTTTCATAAGAGTTGGGAAATTTTTTACCATTATTTCCTCAAATAGTCTTTCTACCCCTTTTCTGTTGGCATCTCCTTCTGGAAAGCCCATAATACAACTATTTGTGCATTTTTGTGCTGTCTTTCAATCCCTGAGACCCTGTTCAATTTTTTCCATTCTTTTCTCTATCTGTTCCTGTCTTTTCAAGTTCAGATACTCTCTCCACTAATTCTCTTATTCTGGCCTCAGCCACTTCAAATTTGCTGTTGTATTCTTCTAATGTATTTTATTTTATTTTTTTAAGTAGTTTATTTTTCTGTCAGTATAACATTTTAAAGTATTATTATTTTAACATTAGAAACATTACAGGATTACAGATAATTCATGGAAAAGTACAATGTTCACATATTCTATACTATTGTTGATATTTTGTATTTATGAGGTACTTTTTAAAATATATATTTTAAAAGAAACTTAGATTAAATAAATGTACAAAAATTACAGGGATTCCCATGTTCCCCACCTCCCACATCTCCCATAACATCCCACATAAACATCTTTCATTATTGTGGCACATAACCTGCAATGAATATACACATCCTGAGGCTTTGCCTCTAAGCGTGGACCATAGTTCACAGTGTAGGCCACACTCTCTCCCCCACAGTTCTGCATGGTATATGCTGATGTAAAATGGCCTATATCTGTCGTTGTAATGTCACTCAGGATAATTCCCAAGTCCTGAAAAAGCACCTGTATTACAACTACTTTTCCTTTCCCTGCCACAAAATTGTCCAGTGGCCACTGGCGCCACCTCACTCTTGTAATTTCATCCATTGCTTGAATCACAATATATCTACAACAGAATTATGTCCTCTCTAGTCCATATCTCTTCCCCTAATCCTGAGGAGTTTGGGATGGTGATGTCCTCTGCACCTCTAAGTGAGAGGGGGCCCATATCCCATGGATATGATAGATGGGATTATCCTGCCTGCAGCTGCAGTCTCTCTCCATTCCCTGAGAAGGCCATTGTCCATCATCATCTCCTCACCAGGTGACTTAGGTGAGTCCATTGAGCTGTAGAGTAGGAGTTGCAGCTCCACTGAGATTCCAGACATAGCTGGTACATGGGTAGGCCAAAGGCTCCAGTCTCTGGAAGTACACTTACAAACTCCAGCATCACATATAGGTTTGAATAGAAGGGACTGATGGACCATGTGCAGGGAGGACTTATTTGAGTCCAACTCTGTCACCCTCAGGAGCACAGATTCCAAAGTAAAGCCCACTCATAGGGCATCAATCTCTGGAGCTATCTACCCCTCCATATAGGACCTGGGTGTCTCCAGAGCCCTCAGGAGCCCCTCTGTGTAGGGTTATATCCACTTTGGTGTTCTATGAGGTCCTACTGAGGTGTGCATAAGCGTTACCTCTGGATAACCTCCGGCTCTCTTTGAAGTCTCTTAGCCACATGAACTCATTTGTCTTTACATTTTCCCCCTTTTATTCAAGGTCTCTTTCCAGTTGTATTGCCAATTGTCACTTGGTATTAATCCCTTGTTGCCAGGGAGGCTCATCCCCGGGGGTCATGTCCCAAGCTGGGGGGAAGGTAATGCATTCATATGCTGAGTTTGGCTTAGAGAGAGGCCACATTTGAGCAACAAGGAGGCTCTCAGGTGGCAACCCTTAGGCACCTCATAACAGCAAGCTAAGTTTCAATTATAAGAGAAAAGACTCCTAAGACTAGTCATCAATAACAAAAACCCATGAGTGCACCATCCTCCTTTGCCAGACACTGTCCCTGCAATTGGGGGACTGTTGCTGCTCCCTTGGATTATGTGACAGAACTCTCCAGGCTTGGAATTCAATATTTCCTCTTTTATTGAGTGATTGTCTACCCACTGTGGTCATGCCCCACCCCTTGATCATTTGAACAATTTTATACATCTTTCATGTATATTCAGGTGAACTTCCTCCTTTGAAACCTCCATCCCAGACACCCCCACCAATGATCCTATGCTGCCTCTGTTGTAACCCTTCTGTGATCTAAAACTTCCTTGAAGATGAAGCCCATATAATTGCCAAATACAATTAATAGGAAAATGAAATAATAATGATAAGCTTAAATGTAAGAGATGAAATATATGGAACTCAAAAAAAAAACTAAAATTGAAATAAAATTAAAGTATTGAGACATTCAAAAAATGGGAAAAAAACAAAAAAAAATAAAATATAAATTTTTTAAAAATTTTTATTATTATTTTTTCTTTTATCACTGCATTATCAGGTGTCCAGTATGTACTATGGCACCTTTCCCCTCTCACTCCCCAGTGTCTCCCATATTTTCATTTAATTTTCAAAGGAGTTTTAGTTCATAGCAAAGTCACACACGAACAGATATATGCACACCAATGTTCATAGCAACATTGTTCACAATTGCCAAAAGCTGGAATCAGCCCCGGTGTCCATCAATAGAAGAATGGATAAACAAACTGTGGTACATACATACAATGGAATATTACTCAGCTGTAAGAAGGAACAAGGTGCTAACACATGGAATAACATGGATGAATCTTGAATATCTTATGTTCAGTGAAGCAAGTTAGGCATTGAAAGATGAACATTTTATGTCCCCGCTGATTTAAATTGAGGAAAGTAAGCGGTCCCTGAGAACCATTGTCTGAAAGATAGGTTAGCAAGGGAGAGAAAGAGAAGAGAAGTTTGTGAGCTATCACCCATATGGACATAATCTATGGTAAAGGGATAGAGTATTGTTGCATAATAAAGGAGAGGACAGGTGGATAGTGATATTACTGGGTTTGGTGTTGCAGAGTTGACAGGTGGGTAGATTAGGAAGGGTAGGCTAGAATACCCAGGATACTGGGGGGAAAAATGGGAGAGGGACTAGGTGCCTAATAGGGGAGGGTAATCAGCTTGTCAAGACCTTGTTGCATGTAACTATGAATCTTGTCATCCAACGAGTCGAGAGAGGGAAGTGTTATGTGCCCCAGGGGAATGGGGAGGAAGGAACCGAAAAGATCAAACAGGGAGTATTTAGTGGTCAGGGGAAATGTTTTTCATTACCTCACAGTAATGGACACAGGACATGGTAAATATCATAAAAAATTATTAAACTGTACCGTCTAAATTGTAAGCTATACTGCAAACCATTGACAATGTTTAGTAGCTATGTTTCACTATCTGTATAACAGTTATAACAATGCTACCATCCACACAAAAAAGGTTTTAATATGGAGTGAGGAAAGGGGAAGGAGGTTGGGTATATGAGAGTCTATAATGTATTTTAATCTCATCCATTGTTTCATTCATTCCCATAAGATGCAATTTTGCTTTGCAAGCTTTCAAATTCTTCTCTATGCTTAATGTCTCCTTAATTTCCTTTATCTCTTTAGCCATATTTTCCTCAACTCCATGAATTGATTTAGGCAATTTGTGTGAACATCAGTGATTAGTTGTCTTAAGTCCTGTGTCTCATCAGAATTTTTAATTTGTTCCTTTTACTGGGCAATATCATCTTGTTTTTTAGTATGGTTTGTAAATTTTTGCTGATGTCTAGGCATCTGATTATGTTGGTGAATTTACTCTATTGGTCAATTTCTCTCTTGCCTAGTGATTTTGTTTCATGGCTCTTCTTTGATTTTTGAGCCAGCTTATTCTAAATCTTTAAAACTGCCTGCTTAGGACATTTTATATCATCACATAACATGCAGAACTGTGGGGGATAGAGTGTAGACTACAATGTGAAATATGGTCCATGTTCAGTGGCAAAGCCCCAGGATGCATTTATCAATTTCAATGAATGTATCACACTAATGAAGGATGTTTATGTGGGAGACTGTGGGTGGTGTGGGGAGTGGAGCTTATGGGAATCTCTTTGTGTGTAATATTTATGTAATCTAAGTGTCTTTTAAAAAAAATAAAAGATTATTTTTTAAAAATTGCCTGCTTAAGTTACCAAAGCAGGAACAGGGACCCATTAATCAAGGGTCTCAGAATCAAGGGGGCTGGAGATGGAGACATGAGAGAATACAGAAAGCCATTTTCTCCCTTCATTTCCTGGCCTGCTAGCATATGGTGCTCTTCTGTGAAACTTTCTTGGCAGTGGCTCTTTCAACCTCTACTGGCTTGCATTTCTGGGCCTGTTAATGTTGGGATGAAAAGTGGGTCTCTGCCAACCAAACTCATTGGGAAGAAACCACACTCAGCCCTCTGATGCATCCTCCGTTTTCCCAGGGATGAAGCTCTCTGTTCCCCCTCATTTGGCTGCTATTAGCCAAGGTTTTTACTATGGCTGTTTGCCTTGGGGGTGGGAGATGGGCAGTGTTCCCAGCCATGGGAGTGAGTAACTCAGTTTTTGTTTCAGCCTCTTCACATCTCTGCTCTCTGTATTGTCTCACCATTGTTTTTGTAAGATGGTTGAGCCCTGCCAACCTACTCCAATGCCATCTTCCTGGAGTCAATCTCGTGTTTAAATGCCAGGGAAAGCACAGTACCTGATGTCCCCCAGCTAAAGCCCTCACATGGTTTCTTGTCTTTTGGAAAATACTGTGATTCAATTGGAGATGCAAAGCCAGGATGATTCCCAGTGTTCTCTGTGTGGAAGGTGGAAAATCTCAAAGCCTGGTCAGGGCAGGATATAGCAATAGAACATCTCTACCTCTATTCCTGATGGGCCCACCCTGGGGTAGCAGGCACTGGTGTGGCAGCCAGTCCCTTGTGCTTTACAGAATTGCTGAGTGCGTGCAAAGGGCTCCTACAGGTAGGAACGGTGCCATTTCAGTTTTAATTTTCTTGGATTTAAGAATCACTGGTCCATCCAGAGAGTACCTGGCTTGTAACAATTTGTTCATCTGTGTGTGGGGACTTAGCCTTGTGTGACCTGAAGAAAACTGGCCTGTGGGCTCACAGCATTTAGCTGGTTAGTATTCTAAGCCCATGTCTGCCTCTTTCTCTGGCTTTGCTCTGATCTTTTAATTCATAATATGATGTAATCCCCTATAATACCTATCAGATTACAATATCAGGGTACTGTTACCTATTTGAAAATGAAGAAACAGAGGTAAATGGCTATTGTATCCTTTATTTATCTCTGTTCCCCTTCATTGGGCTTTTATCTGCATTCCCAAGTGAATCCACACAGAATGCCCAGGATCTGAGAAATTTAATCATATAAAAATGAAGCAGAAGCCAGTGGATGAAAAAAAAGTTGTGCTTTCCATCCATCATCACATCTCATCACTCCACCAGCCTATCGTACTTAGCATCTGCCTTGATTTTATTTTTATTTGATTTGATTCTTCTCTGAGTTGGTTTCATATTTCTAAGATTTCCTATTGTTTATAATGCTTTCCTGTATCTGAGGATACAACGATGGGCAATGGCTTTCCCAGGGATTGGAGAGGGCCTGCATCTGCAGGCAGGATCATCCCACCCACCATATCCATGGGATATAAGCCCTCTCTCACTTCGAGGTGGAGTGGACATCACCATCCCAGTCCCTTCAGGATTGGGGGAAGTATTAGGGACTAGAGTGGACTTAATGGTATTCTGTTGTACACATATGGTGATTCTAGCAATGGAAGAAATTATAATAGTGAGGTCAAGCCAGTGACCACTGGACACTTTCGGGGCATGGAGGGGATATTCAGTTGAAATACAGGGGCTTTTTTGGTATTTGGAGGTTGTCCTGAGTGCCATTGTGGCAACAGATGTAGGCCATTTTAAATCAGCACACACCATTCAGAACTGTGTGGGAGAGAGTGTGGTCTACGATGTGAACTGTGGTCTATGGTTGATGGCAAGGCCCTAGGATGTGTAAGTCCATTGAGAGTGGTGGGCCACACTTATGGGACATGTTTGTGTGGGATGTGGTGGGAGGTGTGGGAAGTGGGGACCATGGGAATCCCTGTAGTTTCCATGTAATATTTAGGTAATCCAAGCACCTTTATATATATATATATATAACATCTTTGTAAGCAAATGCACATATATGCATATATATTTATATATCATTTTACAAATATTGGTATGTATTGTGAAAAATAAGATTTTTACCCACAATAAAAAATAAATTATTTAAAAAAAAACAAAATAGTATTAATCTCTCTGTCACTAACAATAAACAAGAACAAATTTACTATCCGTCCACGTGTCTCTTAAACTGGATGGGAATACTGTTCCCTGGAGTACACCCTGCTTACCAGGGTGAGCTCTAACATGGGGTATGGTGTTTGGGACCAGACTGCCTGGCCATCCTGACCCTGCCTCTGACACACTTGTGAACTTGATGAGTCACTCAAGTCTTTTATGCCTTAATACATCCATCTGTAAAATGAGGAAAATAGTGGACTATAAATGCTAAATTGGAGAATACTTCTGAAGCTCTTAGCACTTTGTCTAGCCAAATAAATGTCACATTCTTCTGTTCTGGGTTAATGTAGCTTTCCTTAAGAAATATGGATGGTTTTGATTGCTACGCTCTTGAGGCAAGTAAAAACTGCAGATTGGTCTGATGATTTGTCTGGTCCAAAGGAAGGGATGAAAGAGGTGTGTGTGTGTGTGTATGTGTGTGTGTATGAGTGTGCAGCCTTGTAGCCACCACCATGGCTGAGTGTTCAAAGAAAGCAGGTCTCACCATGTTCCTACTGAAATATGGCCAGGGCTGATGGATAGGACTCCAGGCAGCCTAGGAGCACTGGTGCTGGAGGGAAGGCAGGAGTGATCACCTGGAAGCTGCAGTTTGGACCAAACTGTTTATTTGATGCTGCATGTTAACATGATGGAGGGAAGACATCTTGTAGAATATCTTGACTTTCTTAACTTCCATGGAGCTATGGAGCTTTCCTTTCCCCTAGTGACTCATTGTCATCATAAGGAATTCAAATATGGCAGCTCATAGTCCTGTTGACACTGGCTGTCCAGGCCTGTTGACATTGGAAAGCCATTTGTCTCCCTGCTTAATGGCCTCAGACTATCATTCTATTTGGCATTTTTAAACATGTATTATATATAATATATATATATGTATATTATATATATATAATATATATATATATATGACAGGCTGACACCTTGGCATCTGTCCTTGTTGATATGCCTGCTATTAACACTTGCTCTTTCCCAATAACTTGATGCTTCAGGGTTAGGTAGACACTGGCAATACTTGAGTATGAAAGTTGCATACATATTGTGAGCTAAGGCCTCTGATGAGAATCCAAGAAAGACCATTAAAAAGGGCATGAACCTTGTCCAAGAATATGAGTGTGGTTTCCCTTGCTTCAAATTTATTCTTGCTCTTCCTTCTAAAGGTGAAAGCAGGCATTTGAGAGAGGGTTTGGAGAGAAATACTAAGTGATAATTCATCTGTTAAGAGCTGCACAGGAATTATGGGCCACATCTAGGGATGTGGAAGAAGCTATGTGGATACACTTGGCCCAGCCTGTGAGCTCAGCTTCCCAGGTCCTTGAGTGAAGGCCAGACCTTCTGAGCTCAAATGATTTTCCATACCCTGGAGTCCCCTTCATAAAGGGGTCCTAAAGCACAGCTAATTAGCAGTCTGACTAGGTGACTCCTGGATGTTTCCAGAATGTTCAAGTATGATGGTCAGGACACAAGCACCCAACAGACCCAGAGAGTGGGACTGCAAGGTGGCAGGGAGGGCAACATTTGGGAGTCTGATGACTCCATCTGTCTTCTGCTGACAGAGGAATTTAAACAGGTCCACAACATTTCTGGTTCTTCAACCAGACATGAGTCCAGTTGCATAAGTGTGTGTGTGTGTAAGTGTGTGCACATGTGCATAGGCACACATATGTGTGTTTTAAGTGGGAGGCCCTAAGGTTCTTTCCAGTTCAATATTCTGTGGTTCTGTGGCACTCAACTATATATGAGAGATAAAATGGGAAACCAGAATATCAGCTCTCCTATTGCCCTCTGGACCCTCCCTCCCTTCTTTTGCCTCTTTAGGATTTGGATGCCTAGCTTTTGGGGAGGGGATTCAGGAAAAGGAAGAGAAAGGAGAGGCCAGAGTTGGGTGGAGTAGCCCACTGGCAAGCAGGAGAGTGGAGTGAGGGTGCCTAGGAAGTCACAGTTCCTCCTGCCCCCACCTCTCGCTGCAGAGGCCACTACCATCCAAGGCTTTGCAGGCCATGCCTGCCAACGATGCCAGTGAGGCAGGATGTCCACTTCCATGAAGGCTACATTTATATAAGCTGGGTTCTTTCCATTACAAATGTAAGACTCAAATAGAAAAGAAGAAATACGTCGCCAAAGCACCTGTCCCACACAACGGCACTGTAAGCATTTTAGTGCATTTCATCCCTCTTCCCCACATAGAGTTTTGTGTGTGTGTGTGTGTGTGTGTGTTTTAGAATTTCCTTAGTGATCAGCCTTTCCATGTCTGGATGTAATTTCTAGTATTCATTTGTGAAAAGTTCCCTCTTGTGTACTGTGTGAATAGTCCATTTTTATGTGGCCATTCATCTCCTTGAGCAGTTATATTGGAACTTTATTCACATTATCAAGGAACTGTAAACAATGGCTTTTTGTGCACATTTTCCTTTGAAATTATAGACTTAGGGTCCCTTTGTGTTTAGTGGGCTTCCAAAAGGGTTGTTCCTTAGATTCTAAGTCCTTTTCTCTTGGGAAAACCCTGCCTACAACTATGTGTAGACACACACTCACATGCATGTAAACACAGGCACACCCTCATGTATGAGATCTGAGATATGGAGTTGTATCTTTTATACTCTGATTTCACTTCCCTAAACCTCAGTCCCTCTGAGTTAAAGAGGAATTGATGCACACTACTGTATGTGAGATACCATTGGTGTCTGACGGCCGGGACAAGAGGCTCAGTCCCACCTGGGAGCTCTTGAGAAATACTGATTCTTGGGTCCCACCCCAAACTTGCTGATTCAGAAACCTTGGGGGCAGGTCTGGCGGCCTGTGTTTTAAGGAGGCCTCTTGGTTAAAGTTTGAGAACCACCCATCTAGAGTGTCACTTTAAAATGTGCTTTGCCACAGGGATTTCTCTTCAATGTGTTGTCAGGCAGAGTCACTTGCTGCATGTACTACATAACTGGGGACTGCTAGGCCCCTGCCCTTTCCCCCAGCATCCCCCAGAAAGATTTCTGGAATCTCTGGTATACGGGAATCACACTAGGAGAAGCACTGCCCTGGCAAAAACTGGTTCTGCCAGAATAACAGTAAATTCACTGAACACATCAGATAATCTTAAAATTATAATGAGAAGATTGCCCTCAGGGATTGTGATAGGAGAAGTCAGGGCTGTTACATGAGTTGTGATGGTGAATGGGTGCAAGAAACTGAACACAGGAACTTCCTTGAGAAACACCCATAATCGGGGACTATGAGTAGACCCATGCATATGATTTTTATTATGGTAGTTTTGTAAAAGGAGCAAAGGAATTCCTGTTAACAGAATCCCAAATCCTACTGATCTTTTTGGGCTATTGTATGTCAGGGTTCTCTAGGGAAACAGGACCTACAAGAGATGTCTGTACATCATATGAGATTTTATAAAATTCTCTCACGTGACTGTCCAAATTCTGGAGGGCAAGCTGCAAACCAGCGGCTACAGTGAAGGTCCTTGATGAGTTCCTGGGAGATGCTTGCTATCCAAAGTGGGGCTGGGAATTCTCTCTCTGAATGCTGAAATCACATCTTTTAATGCCTTCAACTGATTGGATAAGACATCACTTATGGGAGATGGCTAATCTCCTTGGTTGTCTGAAGATGTAACCACCTATCTATGCAAACTACTCATTGATGATTAAAGTCCATGGAACATCCTTATATTACAATTAACCCAGTACTTGCTTGTCCAAACAATTGGGCACCATTACCTGGCTGAGTTGACACATTAGCCTAACCATCACAACTCTAGATTAAAGTCAATGCTTTCACTGCACTCGGAAGCAAATTGGAAGTCAGACTTATTATGGAGTATGGCTACAATAGCTCCCATATTTTTCTCTACACCATCCAAAGTTTCTGCATGTACATCTAGGCAGCTTGCTTCCTTCAAGGCAGGAGGGCTTATGATAAATGGAAACATTGCAAACCAATCATCAGTCCGTGGCAACATTCTCTGCCCTCTCATCCTCTCCTGGTTCTCCCTACCACAGAGATGTTTCTCTTCCTTTCTGATTTGAATAATCCACAGGTGCTCTTGATCCTGTTACCCAAATTTCTTGCCAACAAATATACCTTTTCTGTCAGTGACATTCTCCTGTCACCCCATTTTTTGGCCCTGATGATTTCTGATGTGCTACAGCCTCCACAATCTTGATGTGAACCCATCCTTCACTCTCCCCTCTCAATCTTCTCTTGTTTCCTTTCATTGTGAAATTTTTCGTGAGAGTCATATCCACTTCCTGTTTCATTCCCAACCACAAACCTCATACTCAGCCTTAAGGCTTCACAGCTTAATTTCTGCTTTCCTCATCTTTGAAAACTCTTCCACTCAAGACCATATCTCAGTCTTCAAACCCAAAGGCCCTTTTTCTGACCCCATTCACCTTTGCTTCCATGCAGCACTCTATATGTGAACACCCATTTTTGAAATATTTTCTTCCTTTGATTTCCAAGATTATATTGCCCAGTTTGTCTCCTTTCTCTATAAAGCACAATGTTTTCACTGGTCATGCCTCTTTGCTTACTTAAATGCAGGTGAAGAACAAAACCTGGGACCCTTCTCTCCACATATGCCCCCTTGGGGCACTGTTTTACCCCATATCTTTCACTTCATACAGTCTCTGCCCCATCACTGTTCTTCTGTCAGTCCCACACCTGAAAGAGCCTGCTGGACACATCCCCATGGATTGCTCTGATCATAGCAAATCCAAGTCACCTCAGCAACAGCCAATAGTTTCCCTAGAGCCAGTTTTGCTTTCCCCTTTACCTCGAAGGCCTCTCTGGATTTTCTCAATTCAAGTTGAAACCTGTGTATCTTTTTCAGTTACCCAAGAATCTGTAATTATCTTCTCTCAGTGTGTCTCTAGCCCTGTCATCTCCCCATTCTCAACAGTCAGTCCACACACCCATCTTAATATCTATTCCCTTGAGTTCTCTAGATATTAATCATACCACGTGAAATTCCCCTCTTGTAATTTTCCTATCCCTTATTCTTTTTTGTGTGTGATGCTGAACATTTTTTCATGTGTTTATTTTTAAACTTTATTTTGTACATTTAATAATTGAAAATATAAACAATTAAAAACTAAAAAGTAAACAAAGATGAATAAATATATACATTTCTCAATTAAATGTAATGGATCCCTTATTTTTTATCTTGTCTAATTATAGCCTCTTGTATCTCCAAATTAATTTTAACTAATAGTGGTAATAATTAAAATCCTTTATTTATTCCTGGCCTTAATGACATGTTTCTATTATGCTCCATCTGAGTTTAAATAAATATACAAATATCTATCTATATAACTAGACACATAGCTATTGGTATACATGCATACACCACATAAACTCACACAAATATACAAATATATTGATGTGGGTAGTCATCCACTATTTATTAAAATGGAGGCTGAATTTATCACATGTTGAGCTTTATTACATTTATAGGGTTGTTTGATCCATTAGAATTAACAGATTTTGAACCATCCTTATGATCCTGGTATGAATTAATATCTTGTGACATATTTTTTCTGTGTGTTACTTGATTCTGCCTTCTCTTAATTTGTTTAGTATTTTAGCTTTAATGTTCCTAAGTATCATCAAGTTGTAGTTTTCTTTTGTGTGCTGCAATATACTAAATTTATTGTTAAAGTTGGGATTGTATCTTATCTTTTTATGCTCTGGGATAATGTAAATAGCATCATTGTTATCTGTTCCTTACCAGTTAGTAAATTTATTTGACATACCTGAAACTGTTACATGTTTAGGAGTTGGGTACTTGAAATGTTTTTCTATTCTATAAGGCAATTGGATAACTAAGATTGTTTATCCCAGCAAGATTAGTTTGTTAATTATGAAAATCATTTTTTCTATAGGATTTTAAATTTTATTTTATATATTTGAACAAAGTACCCCCTTTAGATTATTTTAATCTCTTTTGCATGTAGACATTTTCTTGTTCTCCTTTCTTATCTTGTATATTTGTGTTTTTTTCTTGTTTTCTTCATTAAGTCAGTCACACTTTGCTCAGGAAAGCAGATATCACTCTAGTTTTTTCAAGCAGGGAGGTATTTAATGCAGGAAATCCATCACTTAAAAAAAGGGTCAGAAGGCTGGAGGAGTGGAGGTTACAGAATGACATATGCAGCTCTCAGAGTCACTCTGGCCTTTAAAGAATGAGAAAATTGTGGCAAATGCAAAAAATATCAGTGCAGCAATGGAGTGGGTGATTTCTAGGAAAATGCTTGGAGATTGCCAAGGCTATGTTTCTATCCACTGCTGTCAGACGTGTGGTAGTATGGGTAAGTCTTGTCTGCCTTCCAAATCTTGAGCTTATGACTCTTGTTACTGGGATGTAACTGAAAACCTCAGATGAAGATTAGGAAATGCAGTACCCAGACTTCTAATCCCTGTGATACAGGGGAGAGCAAGAAGGAAGAATACACTGGGTTGCATTTTACTGTTTGAACACTCCCCAAAGAAAAATCAATTATTCTTAATGTTCTACCATTGTGTCTTTTCTAACATATTGACTTCTACTTCAAACTTTTATCTCTTTCCTAATGTTTTAACTTCTGTTTTATTTTCTAAAATATTGATTTCTGTTTCAATATTTATCAATTCCTTCATTCTTCTTCCTTGTATTATCGTATTTTCTGATGTCCTAATTAGATCTTTGTTTCACTTATTTTCTTTCTTACATATTTATCAATATAAGTATTTAAGACATGAATTGTCCTCTAGATATTGCTTTAACTACATCTCACAGATTCTGGCATTTTTTTCATAATTGTTATTTTCTTAAGTGAATTTTGTTTTGAACCTGCTAGGTCCCCTCCATGCTGCTCTATTTCCATTAATTATTAAAATAAAAAAGAACTCAAGGGAACAATTTACATTCCCCTTTTCTTTTACTCATCACATACTCTTTTTCCTTATCTGCTGCTGATCTATCAGCATTTCTCAACCAAAGATTGCCCGACACCCCCTAAGAGGCATTTGGGGTTGTGTGGAAGCATTTCAGTAATGATTGGGGGTGGGGATCCAGGGATGCCAAAATCCTGCAATATTTGAACTGTGCTATACAACAAATAAGGTCGTTGCTCTGAATATCAAGTGTCCCTACTAAGAAAGATGACAGCTCTCTAAAGTCACATTGCAAATAAAATAGTTGACAGAAATTGCACACTCATTGGACAATCTCACATTTGTCTGTATCTTAATCACAATTTTATTAATTTAAGAAATGAGTTACAAAATATAGAATTTCCTCTGAAACAATTAGCAGGTGAAAATTTAGGGACTTGTATGTGGAACTTGATTGACATTGAGGCAGCTCAGAGGTGAAGCCACATAAATATCCAATGTAAAAGAAAAATAAGTGTACTAATTCTGTTTTTCTGTCAAACCAAAAAGGATTTCTTATTTACTTAATTGAGAGACTATGCCTTGCTCAGACTCATCAGTGATCATTAAAGTGTGATTCTATGTAAAGATTTCAGCAGGAGGTTTGATAGTTGTGTCTTTAATTTCAAAATAGAAAACCAAACTGAAACCATAAAAGTAACACCTCCTAAAAAGCCAGAAGAGTTTGATTAAATATTTTTTTTCTTGATGGACGTTTTTATGCAAGGTCAGGTAAGATTTAATATAATCAATTATTTTAAAAAGATAGCATAGCAACATTTATCAATGTAATTCTAATATTATAGTAGGTAATTACAAAATAATTCTAAATTTTTACATTACAGTTCTAACTATTGGACATAATAATCTCTAAGAATGAAATAAATTATTGGTTTAGTTATTTAATTTCCAGCTAAGACATAATTCTTTCTAGATAATCAAATTCCTATTTGGGAATTCTTCACATTTTATTGGAATGAATTACAGGAGATAACAATTTACCAACTCATAATTTTATGAGACAGAAAAACTCAACATCTTGTTCAACAGTAATCATGCTAAAATCATTATTGACCCAGATAGATTATTTAATTAAAGAGTTTGATTAAGAGATGGTTAAGGAAAAATGAAGTATTCAAAAATATGTTTCTTCTCCAGTCCATCTCAATTAAAAGCAAGTGTTCATTTTGTATGAATAAAATTACAGAATACTCATCACAGGAACAATTTGCCAGTTGCATTGAATTATAATTGTTCATATACTATAATATTGTTATTTTTCATTTATCTGGTCTACTCTAGCTCTTTTATGGTTACTATTTGCATGGAATAAGTTTTTCCAACCTTTCACTTTTAACCTGATTTTATTCTTATGTCTGAGGTGTGTCTCTTGTAGACAACATATAGACAGCACATATTTTTCATCCATTCTATCAGTCTATGTCTTTTGATTAGAGAGTTCAGTCCATTATCATTCAGTGATATTACTGTAAAGGCATTGCTTACTTCATGCATTTTGTCCTTCCATTCTCTGTTATCATACCATTCTATTGTCCATCTTCTTACCCTTTAGTTTACTCTT
Source organism: Tolypeutes matacus (assembly GCA_026826555.1). NCBI lineage: Eukaryota > Metazoa > Chordata > Mammalia > Cingulata > Chlamyphoridae > Tolypeutes > Tolypeutes matacus. The sequence goes on from JAKSZT010033739.1 coordinate 481,967, forward strand.
CCTAATAGTCTTCATTTCTAAACTCTTCTCTAAATCTTTCCTTTCATGCTACAGTATCTCTTGTAAATCTGGTCTTTTGGTAACATGTTCTATCAGTTTTCATTTGTCTGTGAAGACTTTGAACTCACCCTCATTTTTATAGGACAGCTTTTCCAGATACAGGATTCTTGGCTGGCAGTTTTTCTCTTTCAATATTATTTAATGGACTTCTAAAGTGAAGTGTAAGTAGAGGAAAATATTGTTTTCCTTCTCTTTTCATTAGGGAGATCTTGTAATAATTTTAGGAAATTTTACTGTTATTGAATATATTTCTCCTCTAAATTGGATCATTATAATTATTGATCAATAATTATATAATTATATATATATAATTATATATATAATTATATAATTATAATTATAATCATATAATTATTATGCTCAATTTAGGGATTCAATTTAGGGATTCAATACTGAAAAACAGTTTTAAACAAACATGGATTTCCTTTACTAATTTAATAATGTCTTATTCCTTGATTGCAAGTGGGAAGGTGGGTCCATAAAACATTGTTTCAAAGTTCACATCATAATCGATACTCAGGTGAGGTTTCAAAAGCACGTCTCAGATCATTCTAAGCAATAATAGAATATAGCACTGCTTTGATGATTTTTAAGTGAAGAATTAGATAGCCCACTAATAGCTTACATGAGCTTAAAAGTTACTGAATGTACAAAATTGAATAATCTCTCAATAAACACTTAGTGAGAGAAAAGCCAATCCATTCAAGGTCCTGAGATTACAGAAAGGGAATAACATGCTTGCTGCCCTCTAGAACTTCTTCATTAGAGTCACCATGTGCAGTATAGCTCAAGCTGGCTTACTTTTCTGAGTGAAGGCAGTCATTCTGAATGAATTTGTTAGGACAACAAGCATAAACTGTATGTCGGCCAAACTGAGGCAGAAAGGGTGTAAACTCTAACATTTCCTGGAGCAATGGTTCCCAAGTGAGGTCCATTGACCAGCAGCAGCAGCTGGACATTTATTAGAAATAACCTGCTGAAGCAGAAACTTGTGGGACAGGCCAGCAGTCTGTGTTTTAACAAGCCTTCATGCCGATTCTGATGCTCTCTACTGTTTGAGAACATTGACCAAAGTCATTCAGGAAAGGTGATATTTGGGTCTGATTTTAGAGGAATGAGAAGAAATTTGCCAGGGAAACCTGGGGGTTGACCATGGAGAATAGCAGCCCAGACAGTGGAAGCAGCACAGGACCAGCCTGGGGCATCTGAAGACAGGGAGAGGTCAAAGTGACAAGTCATGGCATCAGGGAGGCAGGAGGTGTGGCTGGAAGGGCAAGATGTGCAGTTCAGCATTTAAAGAAAGGAAATAGGCTTTGAATCTGGGAATGGTGTGAATGTGCATGTCTGTAGGTGTTTCAAGAGGAAATGTCCTAGGAAGCAGTTAGAAAATTGGTGTGAGCAGTTAAAAATCCAATGCCCTTGATCACAGCTGACCATTGACCTCAGAGCAGGGCAAGGTGGATGAAGCTTGGGGTGGGGAACTGTCAGACAGCCAGGTCTGCATGTCCTGGAGACAGCCTGCAGGTTCTATGGGACAGTAGAGAACAAAGCCCAGCTTTTTCCTCACTAAGGAGATGAACCATGGCTGATAACTGGATGTGAGGTATGTGGGCTGCTGCAGTGTCCCTCATTGCATGACTCTGTCTGTGCTGTGTGTCTGTTCCATGGCTACCTCTGGGATGCTGAAGGTGGACCTGAACTCCCTGCTTCAGTGAAGTCATATGTGGCACCTTGTTGGGTCATCATGCACCATACCTATAGATCCCACTGCATCTCTAGGTCCCACCAGGTTTGCACATGCCCCTGCCCTCTGAGCCTCATTCACAATGCACTGGAGGCAATCCTGGGACCACTGAGGTCTGCATATTCACCTTCTGTGTGTCACTCATGGTGGAGACCAACACATCCCTTTGTTTGAGGCCCATGGTGTCTGAGCTGTAATCCTCTGCCCAGGGTGTCTGTGGTCACCCTGCTGAACAGCCCTTCCCAGCAGAGCACTGTGGTCTTCTTCCCACTTCCACCACACATTCAAAGGCAGGAAATCAGGCCTCCAAGGCCATTCAGGAAACCCATGCTTGATTTTCCTATTTTTATATGTTAGAGTGAATTTACCAGAGTGATTGAAATATCCATTTTTATTACCATTGCATTGTCTTCTAGGATTCATCCTCAGTGGATGCCAACTTGACCATCCTAACTTCAGTCTTTAGGGGCTGTGTAATATATGATGTTCAAATCTTATACTGATATGAGCACATCATCTGTTTAGGGGCTCTATAAGATGTGGGAATCAAATCTTATATTTGCATGGACACATCATCTTAGGAATTTTCTAATATGTGGGATTTGAATCTTATACTTACATGGATATATCATCCTTCAAGAGGCTCAAGGTGGTTAAATAAATCCCCTTATATTTCTACAGACATATTTCATGACCTTTATCAGTCATTTTTAATAAGCCATTCCTGACCAGGGATGGTTAAAAATGGGAAGAAATAATTACAAAAATTCCCTGTAGGGGAGTGCCAAATGAAAACCATGTAACTTGGGGGAAAAAATATGATTTCTTGATGTTAGCAGACAGCTGAATAATTCCACAAACCTGCAAGGCTTCCCTGTAAAGTCCTCTTCTCCTTCACCAATGGCCAAATAGCTAAAGCCCTGCACATGGTTGGTTCAAGCAGAGACCCATTAGCTTCCACCATGGTTTTCTGCCTTCAACCTGGAGAGAGCTCTCATCATCTTGCCACTGAAGAAAACCAGTTCTCTAGTAGAATGTACCTTTCTCCATTGAATTTCCTTATTCCTTTTGACAAAGCAAAGCCCAAACTTCAAATGTTTCCAATGTGTACAGAGACTTCAAAATTAATTTTCTTTAAGTAAAGAATGTTTTAAATTCTTATAGAGCCTAGCATTAGAGATTTTTGTACCTGGTGTCTACATCCTACTGTGTTTCTCATCTGGAACCAACTCTTTCATCTGTCCCCTTATGAGCAAGGCTCTGATGATCCATCTCAAGATGGGAGTCTGGTAGGGAGGGACCACTGCATGGAGAAGAAAGGCTTGTGTCTCAGCTCAGGCTGCAGAGGGCCTCATCCTGGCATCATTTTCCCAAGTATGGTGATGAAATTATCTTTAGATCTTAACAGATTAAATTGTGTGCTTCTTAAAACAACATTAGTTTGGTCCTTTATATTTTCCTATCTACTGAATGAACTCTTCAATAGCATCCTTCAGAATGGATACCTGGTGATAGTTCTTTCTGGGTAAAATTAATTGTCAAAATGAGAAAATTTAGGGATGTTTCACAAAGTCTTAGACCTCCCTTGGGATGTAGATAGAGGAGGAGAATCAAACTAACTTTAATTTCCATTGGCCTCATTCAATGACACATGAGCCATTATTGCAGAAAATTAGCTTACAGGCTTGTGATGAAACTGGGATAATATTTAGTCCTCTGAATTCTCTGGCCATAAGCTATTATCATTGTGTTTCTTTCTGGTGTATTCTTAATCTTCTCCTACTGCATTTCTAACTAGTAAGCTTGTCACCTCTCAAATGAAAATGTGGGCCCACTATATTTATTTAGTGTGGCTGTTTCTTTTGGGGAATGGCCAGTGTTCCCAACTATGAAAACAGTGGAAGAGAAATCATGTATGTCATCAGATATATGATAGCATTGATTTCCAGATACATCCTGATTTAAAAGTTGTAAAAATGTAGAGGAAAATATGGGCATCTTAGAAATGAGGAAATAGTAAAATGTCAGTGGCAGAGCATTGGTCATTACACAAGGTTATGAGATATGGGCACCATTTTTAAAAAGGTACTTCATGAGCCATTCATTTGTTCTTTAGGACAGGGTATGTGGGTGAGTCTTCATTATCCATTTCCCCCTTCCCTGCAGGCCAGATGACCACAAGAGAAGGTTGCTACAGAGACCTTAGGTTTCAGGTGGACCCCAGGACCCAGCTGGTCACTTGGGTGGTGGCTTGTCAGCTCACTACATGCCCTCCCAGGTAAGAAGCACCTTGTTTATCTCAGCATGCCTCCTAGCTCTGCTGAGATACTTGGTGAGTCCTTGGACTCCTGAGCCCAAACAATGAGAAGTGCTAACTGCTGGCACGTAATTCACTGTTGCTAAGAAGTAAAAGTGACAATAACTTCCTGAAAATGTAACCTAAAAAGTGTGCTTCAGTGAGTAATAGATTGGAAATTCTTATGGATGCATATGGAAATGCTTGCCATAGGATCCTGCTCATTTTATTTTTACTTGAATCCATTATAGGCTGGTAGGAGTGATAATAGATTATAGTGATAGCAACAGTTTATCAAATAGCCATTTGTCCCTTTCACTGTGGTTTACATTTCTTACTGAATGAAAACATGTTAGAAGAACCCAATTGCATGATCTGAGTGAGTTGTAACAGGGATCATGGATTTCTATGGCACCTACTAATATGCACATATGTGATGTAGCACAGACAGCATGAGCTGCTGCCATCCCCACTCTGTGTCCAGAGCTTCTGCCCTTAGCTATTTCTAATTAAAAAACCAAGCTTCTCTGGGTGATGGGTTGGGAAGGGCCCAGAGGAGGTGAATTGTTTGCTCTGACTTCATAAGCCATCATGTCCTGAGTGGCCTTAGCACCCATGCTCCTCACTGCTGTCCTCCCCCTGATGTCAGGACCCATCACAAATGTTTGTGAAAGTTAGCTGAAATGACCTATTGATGAACCAAGTCCTGACTCTGACCCCATGCTTGAGACATCCCCCAGCACTTAAAACTTTAATTCCAGATACTCTGGTGCATCCTACCAGTTTGAAAGGTCCATCATATCTTGAAAGTGATCCCATGTTGGCTAAACTGTTTCTAAACAAGTGTTTTTTAAATTATTCTGTCAGGTCAAACTCACCCATAAACCAGGCTTTTGCCAAGGATGTTTATCAGTTGTAGAGATTTGCATATCTCTGCTTATATAGTTATTTATAGCTCTAGAAGGAAAATAAAATTCATCAGTTAATTGTAATTTTACCATATCATTAGCTATGGTTTTCCACAAGCAGGAATAAGATCCCTAAATCTTAGACTTTTTTCAACCTTTTTTTCTCAGGTTTCTGCTTAAGCAGTCCTGATTTTATTCATAAAGTGTCTGATAAATATTAGATACCTTCGATTGTGTTTTGTAAAAGTATGCATACTTTTGGGTTCTCCAGAGAAACAAAACCTACAGGAGATAAATATGTACACATAAACATTAAGAATTATTATAGGAATTGGCTTATGTGACTGTGGGGATGGGCAAGTCTAAATTCCTTCCAAAGGGGAGGCCACAAGTGGGGAACTGGATGAAGGTAATGATGAACTCCCCAGGAGAAGCTGGCTGGAGGAAGTAGAGATGGAAATTCTCCTTTCTGACTCCTGAGATCTTCAATTCTGGCTGTAAGACCTCCATCTGATTGGATGAGGAGAGTCCTCTCATTGCTGAGGGCAGTCTCCATCACTGATGTAATCAGCCACAGACACAATGGACTGACTAGTGATTTAGCTCCATCTGTGAAACACCCTCACAATAACAACCAGGCCAGTGCTTGCTTGACCAAACAACTGGACACCAGAACGCAGCCAAGTTCACACAGGAAATTAACCATCGCACATTCTTTTTAAAACAATATTCCCAGCACCAAAGGGATCCTACAATTAATTTTAGATAAATTATATTTTCAATTAAAATGCCACTCTCAAGAACAAGATCCCATTTTGCCCATGACATAGCAGGGTAAAAATGTGTCCACATTATAACCTGAAACATTTTCACACTCAATTTGATTTATTTTACTGCAGGTTCCACATAAGTTTAGTACAAAGAGAGCTGTAACCACAAATTGTTGATCTGCTTCTCACTGTGGTAACCAAGAATGTGCTAGTCACAATGAAAACCACAGTCTCCTGTTAATCTAGACTTGCCTGGATTCAGTGCAAGGCAGGGATCCAAAAAGAGCCCTTCCCTTCTGCAGCTGCCTATGCTATTGCAAGTCTGATTGTTCCCTTATGTCAAATGAAATTCCAGCAATAAGGAATTTTTTATTGCTTTGATGGATTTATTGCATATTTCTTTAATAACAGAAATCTAAAGAGAAGAATCCATTTGAATCCTCAAAATTCACCCTTAAACTATATCTAGAGTTTGCCTTTTTACTTTATTATTTATATTATTTTTTATTTAAGTAACCATACACACATGATTTCATATTTTACTTTAAAACCCACTCTGAAATATTGCAGTCAGCTGCCCCACCCACCCAACCCATTCCACAACCCCTCAGCCAGAGGCAACAATTTCAGTTACTTTAGCTCTTTCTTCTGGTATCTATCCTGATATCTCTAAACAATATGTGTGATTACCATTTCTCTATTCATCAGCTTTAGAGATTAGCCTATTATTGATCACAGTTGAGGCCTTAGCTTTTTGCATCATTTTTTGAATCACTCTTGCACCATGTAGCTTTCTTAGCACTGACTTCCTGCCCCTCCATCCCTCCAGTATGATTGTATTGCATTTAATTCCAGATAGTCCACTGTCATCCTGCAGGTGCCATCTAAGGTGGTTAAATGGGCTTTACACTGAGCGTATACTTGTACTTTGGCTAATTCACCAATTGGAGCAGTTATTTCTTGGTGGCTGCACCACAAACAGTATTGTTTGGTATGCACTTTGTGCCACAACATCGATAAAACCACTAACTTCCATTCAGCCCAGCCTTGTAGAGCAGCTGTAACTATGAGCATACATAGGCAAAATTCCCTGAAAGTAGCATGCAACATGAGACCAAGTAAAGCATCAATCCCTAAAATATTTTCTGTCTGAGGAGGTATAGGTCCTCTATACTCCTTGGGGAGATGGGGGTGCAATTACCCACCCAAGAACCAGGTGTGTTTGTCTCACTTTTGTTGCAGAGTTCTCATATCCATCCACAGTAACTCACTGTCCTTGAAGTTTTTTCAGGATTTCCATAAATTAAAGTACATTTAGCTCCTGTATCCATGAGTGCCATGTGTTTTGCTTATTGTTGATGGTCCAATATATAATGAGTTCTACATGAAACCTCCAGATATCCTATAGAGCTCTAACATGTGGGCAACCTTGGCCTTCCCATCAGAGAAGGGGCTGCAGAGGGGTCCAGCTGATGAGATCACTTTCTTGTGTAGCCGATGGAACTAATGTGATCAGGTGTCTCAGAATTTGTAAATTGTTGTTCAGATTTTAAAGCTTTCCACAAATTTACCAATACAGCTTTTGGTTTTCCATCAGTGTTCTCATGGGCCACACCTACTCTTAGAAGATCAACCAATATTTGATTGCTGGTTATACTGACAGGGTTTTGGCTGACAGGCATTTAGGATTGTCCTGGAGTCTCCGTGGGAATGCTCTCTTTTGTCCCTCCTGCTTTTGGTCACTTTAATATTTTCCTTACTTTGTCTTTGTTTCTGTCAATGTCAGTGTAGCTTCCCCTACAGCATATCCCTCCTATGTGACCATGGAGCTTAGGAGAGCAAAAAGGGTAACATAAAACACACTCTTGGGGCCAAAATTTTTATTTTTTTCTTCATTTCACTAGTAAACAGTGTACAGTCATGTTTCAAAAAGAAACTGATCATAAATTGACTCTCTCAAGCCCAATTCTCTTAACATGGTTTGACTCTATTCAAATCTTTTCCATAGGGATGGGAAGTCCCTATGGTTTCATCCATATATATCTACATGTAAGAATAAGACAATTCTTAAGATAATGGGTTCCTTCAGTACTCTTCAAATTATGAAACATTTTCCATAAGGTGGGAATAGTGGTGATAATACTCAGTTTCTCTGCTTCTCCACCTTTCAATACCCCTGTGTGTGCAGGATATTGTATTAGTGATTTAGCCTTTCTCTACACAAGTGCTCTAACATTAAGATTTGGAGGTTTTACTCCTACAATTTCCACATCTGAATCAGTGTTCTTCCTGGCTCCTGTATCTTAGGATACTAATGCTTTTTTGCTAAGATAACCCATACTTTTTTACAGGGATATTTTTATGACACCTTACATTAAAAAAAAAAAAATAATGACAGACCAGTGTTCCATATTTTCACCCTTTTTATCCAGTTATTCAGAGATACCTGTCACTAAGGTGCAGATAGAAGTACACAAATCATGTTCTAATTTTAACTCTTCCCTCAAATGACAGATTTCTTTGTCTTTCTCAAAACAGTCTGCTGTAGATAACCATACTGCCTAAAGCAATGGCCAACCAAATATTGTGGCAACTCACTGGCCATATTTACAAAATTTATCTTCAGATCCTGCAACAAATGTTCTATTGCCCCTGGCACTTTGGGGGCATCTCCAAACTCATGTGGAGATCCACAACAGTCAAGCAAGTAGGTGAAGGTAACAGGCCACCCTGGGATTTCACCTCCTGTAGATTACCTGCCCCAACTCATATTTTGGTCTAATGTACCCTGCTGAATATGCCAAATTTTCCAAGCATAACATTGAGGAATGAACAAACATAAGAGGGGAAAACAACTATGGACAAAAGTAGAATTAGTATTATTTTAGCAATAGAAGAACTTGTAATATTGTTATAAGTAGAGTTACACAGTTTCTGAGGGGAGGGAGATGGTAGAATAGGTGCAACATAGGGGCCTTTAGGGGTTTTGGAATTGTCCTGCATGGCATTGCAATGATGGATATAGGCCATTATATATTTTGTCAAAACCTATAAAATTGTATGAGGCAAATTATACAGTGTAATGTAAACTATACTCCTTGGTTAGTAAAATACTTCAATATGTGTTTATCAATTGTAACACAAAAATGACAGCTTCCCACTAACTGAGAGAGATGCTCAGGCCAAAGGAAGACTTGGACAAGCCCAGCTTGGCAAGCAAGTGGGCATTTATTAGGTGGATGATGTGAGGCCTTGCCCTAAATTGTTGGAGGGGAGATCCTCTCTCTTGGAATCAGAACCTGGTCATGGCCTAAAATCCTCAAGCTCAGCAGTGGAAGGAGAGCCTCATGCTTCTGAGACTCAGCAAGAAGAGGCTTTTATACATGTCTTCTGTACAGATGGATAGGGCATGTGAGAGGGAGCATGATTCCCACAGAATGCAGGGTTTAGGAACAGATATTGGCAATGTTTATTAGCAGGGAAGTAGTTACAATTTTACAGTAACTGCACAGCCAGGCAGCTCACAGAACGTATCATCCTTAGAGATGACATCCTAATGCATGCTACAACCTGCCTGAAGTTTGATAAAGATATTGTGTTAAATAAGATAAATACAAAAGGAAAAATAATATATGATTTCCTTTATATGAAATGTCTAAGATAGGCAAATTCATAGAGAGTGGAAACAGATTTGGAGTTACCAGTTTCTGGGGCAGGGGATGTGGAAATAGTGCTTAATGGAGAGAGGGTTTCTGTTGGAAGCTATGAAAATATTTTGGAAATGTTTGGTGGTTATTATAGCACAAAAATTAAAATATAATGAATGTCACTCAATTGTACATATGAGAATATTTAAAGCTGGGAATCTACTCTGTAGATATGTTATCATAATACTAAAAAACTAAAAGGAATTAAGCATTGGTACTTAATGGACCTTGGGAACAGTGTACTATGTTAAAGGATCGAGTCATGAATGGCCACATACTTAATATCAAAGTAGAGAATAGAGAACCCTATAGGGACAGAAAGCACATTGGTGGTTGCTTAAGGCTGGATGGGAGGAGGAAGAATAAGAAGGTGATAATCTGGAAGGTACACTGATTTTAATTTTTTAAAATTTTTAAAGCACTTTTATTGAGATATATTCACATAACATGCAATCTACCTAAAGTCTACACTAAATGGCTTTTAGTATAATCACAGTGTTGTACATTCACCAGTACAAAAATTTTAGAACAACTTCATTACTCAAAAAAGAAAAGTTCCACACCTGTTAGCAGTCACCTCTCAATCCCTCTATCCTTCTCAAGCCCTACATAACACTAATCAAATTCCATCTTTGTAAATTGATATATTTACATTTAATATAAATGAAGTCATACAATATGTAGTACTTTGTTTTTGTTTTTTTTTACTTAGCATAATATGGACTTTTTTTTTGCTTGATATTAACCTCTTGTAACATGAACATATATTTGTTCAGTTTTGAATACAACAATCTTACATATGCTCTCTTACCCACATTCATACGTTACATGAGGTTTTACTATGCTATCAGTCCCATTTTACATTTTTTAGCTTTCCCTCTAGTTATATACATGATCTCAGACTTTCTCTTTCAACCACGTCATAATTGTTCTGCTAGTTACAAACACTATGCTGTGTTTTCACCTTTTCTATTCATTTTCAAAGACTAACAAACAACTTTTTACCAATTCTGCACAGGTTACCCATCAACTCTCCTTTCTCTAACATGATTCTCTTTTCTGGTGACCTGTAGTCTAATTATTAACTTCATGAATTTATGCAATATATTTAGTTCATAATAGCTTCATCATACAGTATTTGACCTTTTGGTCTGGCTTCTTCTTTCCCTTAGTCCCACATGCTCTCAGTCAAATCCACCTCACTCATGAGTCACAGTTTCTGAAAAGGGATGCTTACCTCCTGCATTGAAGGCTTCTACTGTACGGCTATAACAACCCCTTCCTTATGAAGCCAATGTTGCTCAGTGATGCAGTGGCAGTGTCAATCAACAATAGATTTTCCCATTTTGAGGGTGCACTCAAAACCACAGGGTCTCCCCTCTTGCCATACTAGGGATGGGCATTAGCAGATCCCAAGGAGGAAGTAGATCTATAGGACAGCAATTTGAAGTGGCAAGTCTAGGCTTTAACAAGCAGAGGACACATGGAGCAGCATAAAGCAGCATGGAGGTAGCTCAGCAAGTCTTGGACCCTTCCAGATAATGTTAACTCTATGAGAGAGCCATTTAGTAAGCTGAAAATAGCATCAGTGGTACTATCTAACAGCTGTGATAGCCTTCTATGAATTCACACTCCACATGACTCATCAATAAATTTGTAAGAAGGCAAATCCAAATGCCCATCCCTGCACAGACATTAAAAACAAGCAGAAACTGTCAGAACAAATTTTGTTAAGGAATTATATATATATATATATATATATATATATATATATATATATATATATGTATGTATATGTAATTCTTTGGGGTAGTCAACCAGTTACCATATTCCCAAAGCCATCCTTGATCCTTCACCATATGTGGCTCCCTTATCAGCTCATTCAATACATTTCTGGCTTGAAAGTAGAGATTGTGTTTGGTAATGGAGCACCCCAGGGAGAGGACTGTGTTCTCTGTGGGGTCAGCCATCATCCTCCTGCCAGGGGTGCCCCTAAGACTAGGACCTCCCCTCACCCCCTTCCATTTTATAAACATATTTACCTCCCAAATGCAAATTGCCACATGGGCAGACAGATGAAACTGTCATCCTCATTTACTTAAATTGTTTCCACTCAGTCTTGAAAATATTTTTTGGGCATAGTGGACCTCACCCAAAAGAACATGAAATTCTTGTGGTGCTTCCTCTTTCTGGTGGCAGCTGCCAGATTTGAGTTTCTCAAGATTCAGATGAGAAGGTAATGGGGATGATGCCTCTGAGCCCATGACTCACTGTGGTTCTCATTGTCCTCAGGTGTCCTGTCACAGGTGCAGCTGCAGGAGTCATGACCTGGTCTGGTGAGGCCCTCACAGGCCCTGTCCCTCACCTGCACTGTCTCTGGATTCTCTTTAACCAGCTATGCTGTGAGCTGGATCCACCAGACTCCAGGAAAGGGCCTGGTGTTTGTTGGTGTAATAGGATACAATTGAAACACATACTATAACCCAACTCTGAAATCCCATGTCAACATCAGCAGAGAAACCTCCAAGAATGAAGTTTATTTAAAGCTGAGCAGCCTGACAGCTGAGGACATGGTCATGTATTACTGCACGAAACACACAGTGAGAAGTCTGGGTGAGCCCAAACACAAACCTCCCCTGCAGGGCCCAGGAATGGGGGCCGGGATGCAGTAGACTTTCAGGACCACTAGGGGTCACACAGGGGCCAACCCCAGGGGCAGGTGCAGAGAGGCATTGGGGCCTAATTTCCTGACCTTGCTTGAGGTTCCTGCTTCTTTCTTCACAAGAATTAAACCCGAGAAAACTACCATTGCATCTTTTCTAAGCCGAGTTATGGTGTATCCAAGATTCAAGCAATGTACATATATATATTTTAATATATTTTTATTTT
>JAKSZT010033739.1:495353-529608 GCA_026826555.1 Tolypeutes matacus
CTTCAGGCAAAAGCAGCTTGAGACAACAAAAGCAGTATAAGAAACAACAAAATCATTCAAAGGATCGGGGGATGGGGCAGGGTCACGATGGGTGGATAATCACACAATAAATGAGGGAATCTGAATTCCTAGCCTGGAGAGCTCTGCCACAATCTCCAAGGGAGCAGCAATAGTCCTCTGAGTGTAGGCACAGTGCCTTTCAAAATAGGATGACCCACTGATGTGTTTTTTTTTTTTTTTTAATTGATGACTACCCTTGTGAGTTTTTGCTCTTGTAAATGAGACTTAGCCTGAAGTTGTGGGGTGCCTAAGGGTTGCCACCTGAGAGCCTCCTTGTTGCTCAAATGTGGCCTCTCTCTAAGCCAAACTCAGCATATGATTGCATTACCTTCCCCCCAACGTGGGACATGACTCCCAGGGATGAGCCTCCCTGGCAACGAGGGATTAATACCAAGTGCCAACTGGCAGCTTTTTGCAGTGGCAGTATTGTAGCCAATGATGTTTATCCGAGGCACGATTATTACTAATTGAAAACTTTTCCCAAGTGCCAACTGGCAACACAACTGGAAAAAGACCTTGAATAAAAGGGGGAAACGGTAAAGACAAATGAGTTCAAGTGGCTAACTATATATTCTTTTACCCTAAAAATATCAAGTATTTTCCTAAAAATAAAATATCAATCTTCAAACATACAGTTTTCTGTGCAGAAATCACAGTCATTGGGAAGCACTAATTTACACACTTAATCCTGTTGGCAAAACCACAGGTTTCTGCAGGAAGAGCTGATGTGACATCCTCCCAGGGAGTCCAGTGCCTTTCTGACTTAAGCTTGGACCTCAATTTCCAGGGCATCCTTGGAAGCCAAGGGCATCTCCTTGGTGCATCTTGTTTTTAAGGAATGAGAGTTCCTATTTGTGGATGTCCAGGTGCACTTCCTGGAATCCAGCCCAGCAGTGATGATTCCCTTCCAGAAAATAGCATAGCCTGTGAGATAACTGGCTCCTTTTCTATTGTACTTTTGGAATTCCAGGTCCCGGTGAGGGGATGGGATATTTGGGAAGTGGGGGTTGGAATCATCCACAGAATAGCCACCTGGACTCATGACAGTCTCACAAGGGAGCCTCCAGTGCCAGGTGCCTTTACAGGTGAGCCTCTGAGAGGTGAGGACACAAGTGTGCATCCTCCTGTACTAGTTAACACCAGGGGCCCCAGGATAGGGCAGGAGACACAAACATCCATTCATTAGATAAACTCTTGTCAAGCTAGAAGTGGATGGGAGCATTCTAAAAATGATCAAGGGAATGTACAAAAAGTCTATATGGCTGCCTGCTGGAAAGCCTACCCTGGGGCCAATGCTGCTTTTCACAAAGCCTTTTATGTCCTATTGAGAAGAATGTGAACTGTTTCTATTTTATTCTATGAACAAGTTAAATTAAATAAATATATTTTCAAATGGTTTCTGAGGCATGCATTCACTGAGATATATCTTAATTGATAATCTTTTATCTTTTAAAAAATTATATATTCTCCCCCCTTGCCACTTGTGCTCACTGTCTGCTTTCTGTGTCCATTTGCTGTGTGTTTCCTCTGTGTCTGCTTGTCTCCCTTTGTTGCATCATCTTATTGCTCCAGATCTCCATAGGCATGGGCCATCAGCTCTCCTTGGGTATGGGCCATCAGTTCTCTGTGGGAGCAGGCCAGCTTGCCCTCACCAGGAGGCCACAGGAACTGAACCCAGGACCTCCCATATGGTAGATGGGAGCCCAACCACTTGAGCCACAGCTGCTTCCCTTAATATCTTTTTCAATATTGCCAACATTAATTTATAAATATTGTGTCAAATATCTTATTCTTTTAAATTTTTGAAGAATATTGGACTATAATTTTGTTTTTCATAGTGACTAAGTCAATTTTATTATTAATAATATTCTGTTCTCATAAAATTATTTCATTCACTTTCTCACATTTTGTATTTTCAGATAGATTTCATGTAAGATAGTTAATATTTTTTTCTATAATGTTTGAAGGAATTTGCCAAGTTAACCACTGAAGCCTATAACTTTTGTTTTGTGGAAATTTTCTTATTGAAGAATTCAACTATTTATTAGATTTGGAAATACTGTCATTGTCTATAATTGTGAGTGAGCTTTGTACTGACTTCTAAGGAATTTATGGATTCCATTTAACTGTCCAGTTTTTGGCATGCATTTTATATAGTGTTATCTGCTCATTGTTTTCCTTGTCTGTAGGATCTACTGCTGACACTCTGATTTCCATCACAATATTGATAATTTGTGTTCTTCAGATTCTGTTGATCACTATAGAAAGTTATTTTCAAATTTGCATTGTGTCATTAAATGATTCTTTAATAATTATTTTATTCCATCTACTTATTTTTGTCCATTTTCCTCTTCTTTTCCTGCCTTCTTTAGATAGACATGCTGTTATGTTTTTTGTTTTCTTTTTCTTTTTTATACTATAATTGAAATATATAAATTTTGCCCAAAAACTTGCTTTAGTTACCTCTTCCAAAAAATATTGTCTGTGTACTATCATTATCCCTTTTCTTCTTTACTGTCACATTTTATCAGTTTTAAATATCTTATTATAGCCATTTAAATTATTGAGAAGTGTTAGCCTACTGTGCCTATAATTTGTAATTTGCAGTTCTTTCATATCTCAGGCTGAATGACTGAATGACTGAATGTGTGACTGACTGAATAAATGAATGAAAAAATGATGGGGGACAATTAAGTTGTGTATATTGGAACAAAGATTGGAAGGCACTGGGTATGGGAAACACTGCCCCTTACTGCTAAATCTCATAATGCACTTGTAGAGCTCAATTCTTTCCTGTATCCAATGGATTTGGTACAAGTTCTTCTGCCTATTCTATTTGTATTCCTTTGGGAAAAGGGAGAGAGAGGGTTTTTTTTCAAACTCCTAATTTTGTTCAGTACCCTATATACTTTAATTCAAAGTGGATTTAAATATATATCAAATAAAATATTTATTTTTTTTATTAATATTAACAAATAAAGTTATGCTAATTGTAAGTCTGGCATTTCAGGCAAGCTTTCCCACTAATGATGACTAAAAGTGTTTGAAGAAATATTAAAATTTCTTCAGAAGAGCCATGTGTAGGGAAACCACAAATGAACCCAACTCTCTCACACTGGGGAACATAAATTTGGGAACAAAAACATAAAGGCAAGGCCCACAGGCAGGGTGAAAAACTCCTGAGCTCTCTGCCTTGCCTAGAGTGCCTAGATGCCTCTAGAGTCCCCAGGAGCCCTGTTATTTGAGGCAATATTTACCGTGGTATTCAATGAGATCCTGCTGAGACATGCATAAGTGTAACCTTTGGAATGACCACCCAACTCACTTTGAAATCTCTTAGCCATAAGAACTAATTTGTATTTACCATTTCTCCCTTATGTTCAAGGTCTTTTTCCAGGTGCATTGCTAGTTGGCACTTGGTAATAATCCCACAGTGCCAGGGAGGTTCATCCCTGGGAGTCATGTCCCATGTTCAGGGGTGGGTAGTATGTTTATATGCTGAGTTTGGCATAGAAAGAGGCAACATTTGAGCAACAAAGAGGCCCCCTCAGGAGATAACTCTTAGGCAACATATAATAGGCTAAGTTTCAATTTCAAAATAAAAGGTTCATGAGTACAATTATTAATATCAAGGGTCCAGTGCAATGGTCCATCATCCTTCATTAGGCACCACCCCTGTACTGAGGGGATTCATGCTGTCCCATTAGAGGATGTAGCAGAACTCCCCATGATGGGAATTTGATATTCTTTCAGTTATTGTGGGGATCTCCACCAACCATGACAAGGCCTCATGAATACTTGAACACATTCATATGCCTTAGAGTTATGCCACAGATGAAACCCCTCCCATGCATCCCTCCATCACTGACACCCCATACTAATGTTCCTCCCCTGCCACAGTTGTGACCCTTCTGTGATCCAAAACCTCTCCAAAGATGAAGCCAACAAAATAAACAAATATAAATATAAGCAAATGAAATAATGATAGTTTGAAAAATAATATGTAAAATACAAAAAAAAATTTTAATTAAATAATAAAAAACTTTTTCAGACATTATATTTTTCATCACTGTAAGTTCTGTTGTCTTGTATGTACAGTGACATTTTTTCCATATATTCCCCCAGTGTCTTTTTTTCTCATTTTATGTTCAAAGAAAATTGTAGGTTACAGAATAATATTGTAGAGAATATAGGCGATTCCCATATACCCAACACCTTCCCCCTTTCCCCTTTGGTCTGTCCATGTGCCAGTTTGGCCCTGAATCTCAGCAGAGTTGCAACACCAGTCTCCAGTTCACTGGACTCACCCAGGACAGCTATCAAGGTGATGATGATGGACAATGTCCATCCCAAGGAACAGAGAGAGTCTGCAATTGCAAGCAAGATAGTCCCATCAATCGAACCCATGGAGTCTAAACTCACTTTCAATTAGAGGCAGAGTGGGCATCACCATCCCCAACTCCTCAAGACTGGGGAATGAAAAATGGACTAAAGTAGAGTTACTATTATTCTACCATAGACATATTGTTATCTTAGCAATGGAAGAACTTTTATCATTGATGTAGAGGCAGTGGTCATTGGAGATTCTGCGGATAGGGAGAGAGAAAAACAGGTGTAATATGGGGACATTTTGGGTATATTGGAATTGTCCTGCTTGATGTTGCAATGATGGATACAGGCCATTATATATTTTCTCATAACTTACAAAATTGTGCAGGAAAGAGTATAAACTATAATGTAAATGACAATCCACAGTTAGTGGCAATGCTTCAATATGTGTTCATCAATTGTAACAAATGTACCACACTAATGAAAGATGTTAATGAGGGAATGTGTGGGAGGGAGAGGGGGTGCATCATATGGGAATCCCCAATTTTTTAATGTATCATTACATAATCTGTTTCTTTAAAATAAATTTTAAAAAATTGCTTCAGCCCATCAGAGTGTTAATAGGGAAAGAACTTGCCTTTAAGAAATATACTTGTCACATATGACTACTTTACCACCAAATGTACATTGAAGAGAACAACAAAGCTTGGTCTTCAGCCAACGGATAAATGATCACTGAAAAAAGATTTAAATCATAGTCAGAAACAAAATAAAATTAAATATTAATAAAGAACATAAAGTTCCATAAAACTGATTATTTTACCAAGAGAAAAGAAAGGAATCCAAGGTTAAGGGAGGCATTTATAGAAGAAAACATATAATACTATTCATAGTTGAATAATATACTCCCATATTATTACCAATTTACATTAGTGTAGTAGGATTGTTACAATATAAGAAAAATACTATCATCATTGTACTATTAACTATATTCCAGAATTTAAAACAAGATTACATATTTGTATTTTACAGTCCTATTTTTCTAAAATCATTATTCTACTGACATATATACAACCTAATATTGCCTTCATAACCATATTCAAATATATACTTTATTTCTCCTAATAATGTTCACAGTGTTGTTCTACCATCACCACCATCCAATATGGAAACTTTAACCACACCACAAATAAGAACGTTGTACAATTTAAGCATTAATTCTACATTAAATACCCCTACATTCATCATTTGAGTGAAATATGTCTGAAAGACATGGACAAATTATGTACAATTTAAAGTGAAATAATTAAAACAAGCAAACTCATGGTCTGACAATAGTATCAAGTGTTAAGGATAAAGATAAATCATAAATACTTCCAGTGGAATAAAGCACTCAGTGCACTTATGCTACTCAGACTGCTTCTGAGGTTTGTGTGAGATTGGCTGTTATTCAGCAGAGTATTAAAACTGAAGGTGAAAAACCAGATGAGAAAATCAAAGTATGGTCTTTAAGGGAGGTGATAAGGGATAAAATGATAGATATTGTCAGAAGCCAGGAGAAACCTCTCCTTATATCTGTTCAGACATTATGACATTGGAGCATATCAATCAGGCTGAGTCAAAAATATTGGCTACATAGGGTCCTACTCCATCTACCAACAGACTCTAGTCTATTAAAGCTAAGAGAGGGGGAAACATAGTGTGTGGAGGGAGAAGCAGCTCACACCATGCTGAGACAAGGATGGCCACAGTGCAGTCCTAATCTTTGTTTGCCTATGTCCTAAAGGGACTTAGAAGAACACATCCCACTCTGAGAGATCTCCCCATAATCCTAACAAAACTTTGGAGTAACAGGGAGGAAGCTGTAGTTCCACAGATACAATTGGGTATAGCCCAAGGATATTCCACACCAGCCAGTTAGAAAGGACCTCCCTGAGTGGGGAGATGAGCTAATTTGTTTCTACTTAACACTCTGCTTTCCTGAGAAAGGCAAATGTTCAAGTTTATTGTACTCACCTCCCTTGGGGGAGGGTTTCCCTTGCTAATGAAGTGGCCAAGAAGGGGAGGCAGGGCTTACAGGCTATGGGTGCATTTTCAGTAATGCTGCCTGCTCTGAGACCCATTGGACAGACCTTTGGCCCATGGCACATTAGTGACCCCCACTTGTTGAGGTATGTATTCATGGTTACTAGAGAAAAGGGTTCCCAAGAACACCATAGAACAAATCTCTTGTGGAGAACATTGGGGAAAATATAAACTGGAAGGAGGGTCATGGTCTCAGCAGGGACAATCTTCCTCTACTCAACTCCTTCCAATAGACTGCCAGACCATGTGGAGGATGGGGAGACAGAGTTTGCAAATCTCTTGGCTCCTTTCCACACGGATTGAGGAGTCAGGCCCCTTAGTGGAGCTAATCCACCAAGATTTGACATAATTAAAAAATGGCCCAGGTGTAGGGTCAAGGTCTCAGCCCACCCCAGGGACTGAAGGACTTATGTCCCAGGGCATGTGTAATTTGTGGGCAATGGACAAACTTCTATGGAGCTTTTATAGACAACCATTATCTTCGGAGAAGCAAAGAGGAGGGGAACAGTGAAAAGAGTTGGAAAGTTTTGGATATTCCATACTGGTATGGAGGCTGGATTTTAATGGCACCCTGGGTTCAATGATCTTTAGACACTTCTGTGACCAAGTTTACTGCTGGGGAATGCATTGTAATAGTTGATGTCCCACACCACTGCACCTCCTAGCAGTGACTGTGGGGATATGCTACCCATTTCAGCAAATTCTGGCCATCAAATTTGAGTGTGAAATACTATGCACCCCCAGATCACCCATCTCCTCTCTGCATTGTCAAGCATGGAACTATTACCTCTATGGTGGGAGAAAGGATATTACTAATGTCATAAATGAATTTCAATCTGCCAGTGTAATCTACTCCACTATCTCTGCCCAAGATTGCCCAGTTTGGCCTGTGAAAAAGGCCAGTGGAGCATGATGGCTGACTAAAGATGATAGGGGTTTAAATACAGAAGTGCTCCTTTAGCAACTCATGGTTACATATATCGTGCTATTTGCCTATTGACTTTATCTTGGTATCCTCCTGGAAGCCTTATATCAGTTGACACAGAAAGCAGGCACTTTCCAATGGAGGACATAAGAGGAGCAGTACCTCCAGGAGGTAAAAATGGCCTTTTAACCTGCCCTACCTCTGGGAAATTTAGAGCTTGTATCTCCATTTGAGTTACAACTTTCTGCCATCTGGACCCTCACCATGTAGCCTCTCTGGTAGAAGGAGGGAGCAATAGGAATTCATAGACTCCTTGAATCCAAAGTTCCCAGATACAGCCCAATGTTGCAACCCCCTTTTAGAGAAAACTTCTTACATGATTTTGAGCATTAGTGGAAATGGAAAATATGACCAAGGTCTCAGGTCCTGCTGAGGCCAGATATCCTTATTATATCCTGGGTCCTGGGTAATAAGAACACTCATCCAGATAGTACAAGCAATGCAGCATCATTAAAGTGATATATTTAGTATTGTGCATTCTGAGAAGTGATGTGCCTCTGTGAGTGGATAGCAGAGATTCCAGTGATAATCCTATTGCAACTCCACATGAGGGCTTTTCCCTCCCTACCTTGGCATTATGGAGACCCCAATTCAAGTATACCCCACCAGGTGCTTAGAACTGGTTCACAGATGGATCAACAATGCTGAAGCTGCCTGGCATCTTGTTGAGCAACAACTGCTGTTGTCCTGTCAGGATGTGGATTGGCCCCAAAAGGGGGAACTAGGACACACCACTTGGGACTCTCCTTTCCAGCCACTGTCAGATGATCATCCTGCTTTTTACCCCATTATAAACTCCACATGATTCTCAGGATTGTTGGGGGTTAGGGCCACCAGGTATAGGGGTGGGTTAACAGAAGTGTCTAGAAGTGCATAGCATACATGAGCTGAAAATCCAGAGGCAGGATCCCACAGGACATAACCCACACATACTGGAGTTTAGTGAGAAATGCCTAGCCCCTATTAGTCAAGCATTCCCCTTGGCTTTAATCATGGGATACCTTGGAGGAATCCTGACACCTGCCATATCAGGAAAGTGTAGAAGTGGATTAGAAGGCATGGGTAAGGTACTAAAATCAATGGGAAATTGTTGACATTATAGCCCATGAAAAAGGGAAGAGAGAAATGGTGGTCTTTAAGGGGAAAATGTTATTGCAAATAGGCTGAGAGAAGTGTCCCCCACAGGAAATGGTTGAATGACTACCCTCTCAGAGCTAGTTACTATTCACTTCTCTCAATTTCTTCAGGTTTGACCCAGCAGTGACCTGGAAGGCTGACTTGGGCCATGGTGACAGCAGGGAACCTGACCAATGGCTGAATCTGCCATCTGGCCACTCTCTCTCTTGCCTTTTTGCCAGGTCCAGATTGATGCATATGGAGCTTAATTTCCTTTCCTTACATTTGAAGTGACACCAAGATGTCCCTGTGGCAAGAATAGTGACAGATTCATTAGCTGTGCATTCTTCTTCTGCAACCTGTTGAGATGCACCAATTATTTATATAATGAAACTGGTAAATGTTTTGCACATCTTTCCTATTTGTTCATCAGTGAACATATCACAGGCAATTTGTCAACCAGTTTGCTTGGCATTGCTGAATTCACTGCATGTGCCCTACAAGCTAAGCAGAAATCATGGTACACTACCATGTCTGGTAAAATTCCTCCTAACTAAAAAAGGAGGTAGAGGTGCTATTGTTTCCTGCCATACATGTCTTAATGCCTCAGGGGAAGTTGAACAGGAGGTAACTAAAATCTAATGGCAGCCCTACCAGCTACAAGGTGTATACACCTTGTGGGGCTTCTTTTGATGTCCCCCAGGGGCATGTGAATCTGGATGCAACATTACTTAAGACAGTTCTGAGTACTCTTCTTGAGTATATGTGCATAGGTGAAGCCCTCTAAATCTGTTGCAGCTTCTAGTATTCCTAAACCTCTGTTAAAACATTATTGAGAGTTACAGGCTAGCAGGCCCAAACTTCTAAGTCTTCATGCCTCAGGTGGTAATTGGGCTATCTCACACTAACAATTTATCTGATGATATTTTAGGTTCACATCACTTTTACATTTCTTTGTATTCTAATAACAAAACCTTTCTTTTGTAGTGTAATGGATATTCTAGGAATTTTTCAGGATTCAACTCCGCTGTTCATTGCCAGGACACAGGAGAAAGCAATGGAGTTAATTCTCAGGGAGAAGGAGGACTTAAAAGTATGAAGTTCAACTCAGAAAACTCCAGCAATTTGTGGAGATCTCTCTTTTGGTGACTGCAACACCATGAAGGGTCAATAAGCCACTGAACAAGTGGATACACCTTTGGTGCTGAAAAGCATTGGATGACCATGGGGCTGGCATAGGAAACATGTGACTGGGCCTGGCTCATCCTTGTCTCATTTTTCAATATGAAAGATGAGGGAAGAAAAGTCAGGTATTCATTATATACTGAAGTTTCATCTTTGTTCTGGTCCTACCAGGGTTGCCTATCCTTATGGGGCTTCCTTTCCTGGAACAACTTGGCTGAAAAAACATTTCCTGTTTCCAAGCACAGACCTATACATTGTGATTTATGGGTCACAACTTTTGTTTTACCTCTCTAGCTCTTGATTTATGATTATCATGAACTTCACATTGTAGAAAAGAGTTATAGGAAGGGTGAGACCACAGTTTCAAATGCTAGTTCTCCATTATAAGTCTTGATTCTATGGGGAGCATGAAGGTAATATCTCATAGTAACCTGATGAGCTCCAGCATATCCTCCAGTGGGCCCCATTACTTTCCTGGGTGTTCTCAAACTGCTCTTACCCAAGCCAGTAATCCATGAACTACAACAATCAATTCTCTGTGTTTCCACTTTCAGGAAATAATTTATATGATTATCTACCTTCATATAGCCTTAACATCTTATATTCCTTTCCAGTACCATAAAATAACATCAGCCCAATCTCTTTTATTTTTTTAATAATAATATATATTTTTATTTTTTTAAAGATACTTATATTACATAACTTTTACACAAAAAAATCGGGATTCCCATATACCCCACTCCTCACACCTCCCACACCCTCCCACATAAACATTCTTCTTTAGTGTGGCACATTCATTGCAATTGACAAATGCATCCTAGGGCTTTGCCATTAAGCATGGACTTCAGTTCACATTGTAGTCTACAATCTCTCCCACAGAGTTCTGCATGTTATGTGATGATATAAAATGGCCTATATCTGTCATTGCAATGCATTCAGGATGATACCCTAGTCCCAAAAAAAGCCCCCATATTACAACTGCTTTTCCCTCTTCCTGCCTCCAGAGCTTCCAGTGGCCACTGGCTCCACATCAATGTTGTAATTTCTTCCATTGCTAGAATCAAAACATGTCTATAGTAGAATACCAGTAAGTCCACCCTTGTCCATAGTTCCTTTCCCCATCCTGAGGATTCTGGGATGGTGATGCCCACTCCACCACCAATTGAAAGGGGGCTTTTACGGTAATATGGCTCTTATGCCCCATTCTTAAGAAGGAAATGTTGAAGCTCTTTTCTTTTTGCCGAGATTTTTAAATTTTTTTTTTAAAGAAGCTTTAGATTAAAAAATTTCAGGGATTACCATATACCACACCTTTTCCCCCTTCTACAATTTCTCACATTCACAACATCTTTCATTAGTATGGTACATTATTTACAATTGATGAACCCATATTGAAGTATTGCTACTAACCATGGACTATAGTTTGCATTGTAGCTTAAACTTTGCCTCACACAATTTTATAGGTTTTGACAAAATGTGCAATAGCCTGTATCTTTCATTGCAATGCCATTCAGTACAATTCAAATGTTGCAAAATTGTCCCCATTGATATATCTATTCTTCCCTCTGTCTGCTCTCAGAAACTCTGGTGGCCACTACCTTTATGTCAAATATAAAAGTTATTCCATTTCTAGAATAATAATGTCTATAATAGAACAATAATGGAATAATAATGTTTATTTTAGTCCACTGTTCATTTCCCAATCGTGAGAATTTTGGGATGGTGATACTCACTTTGTTTCTGATTGAGAAAGGACTTAAATCCCATGGGGCAGATGGATGGAACTATTTTGCTTGCAGTTGTTGATACTCTGATTTTTTGGGATGGGCATTGTCCAACATCGTCCTTTTATTAGTTGTTCTGGATGAATCCAGTGATCTTTAGAGTAGGTTATGCAATACTGCTGAGATTCAGGGCTCAATTGGCATATGAACAGACTGAAAATGTAAGTATCTGGGACATATAATTTAAAAGTATGCTAATTATAGGTTCAAATAAAAGGACAGAAGAACCATGTGTAAGGAAATTATAAATGAGTCTAACTCTATTGCATTGGAGAGAATATATTCCATAGTAAGGCCCACCAACAGGATGCCAAATTCCTAGATTGTCTGCCCTGCTGATAGTGGCTTGATGTATCTAGAGCCCTTAGTAGCCCTGCTGTTTGAGGCACTGTATACTGTGGTAGTCAATGAGATCCTGCTGAGACATGCATAAGTATAACCTCTGGAATGACCTCCCTACTCAGTTTGAAATTTCTTAGCCATAAAAACTCATTTGTATTTAACATTTCTCCCTTTTGGTCAAGGTCTTTTTCCAGATGCATCACTACTCAGTGGTTGGTAATAATCCCTTGGTGCCATGAGGGTCATGCCTGGTAATCATGTCCCACCCTGGGGAGAAGGTAGTACATTTATATGCTGACTTTTGCTTCAACAGAGGCCATGTTTCAGCAACAAGGAGGCTTTCAGGAGGTAACTCAGGCAATATATAATATTAGGCTAAATTTCAATTTCACTAGAAAAGATTTGTGAGTACATTCATCAATATCAAGCGTCTGGCCTAATATCCTGATGGAGCTCCTTGTAATCGTTTCTCTTTGGTGCTCTACTAAATTAAATACTGTGCAGCTACAGAAAATTTAAGAGTTGTCCCTGACATTTGCCATGCAGCCATTTCCCCATGACTTTTCAGCTTTCTTTCATCAGATTATTTCTAGCCTCCTCTTATTTTGTGTCTTAGAAGAGCAGACTTCTAATTTTATCATTAGTCATCAAATTCTGTCATCAGTATTAGTAATACTTGTGCTAAGTTTGAGTTTTATTCTTAAACTCCATACTTCTACTTCTCTCTTTTCCTCATGGGAGTAACTTAGTTCTTTTATTAGACAGGGTTTTCAAAGGAAACAGAACTGACTAGATATATGTAATATATAAATGTATTAAATATTATGAGACTTTTCTCATAGGAGTTGGCTTATGTTATTGTGGAGATGGGCAAGTCTAAAATATATAGAACAGGCTGCAAGCTGAGAACCCCAAAAAATGTTTTCAATGAATTCCCCAGGAGAAGCTGGCTTGCTGAAGTAGAGATTGGAAATTCTCCCTTCTGACTGCAGAAATCATCACTTTCTTTTTAAGGACTTCAACTGATTGGATGAGACATCTCTTATTATTGAAAGCAATCTCTTCAGTTACTTGTAGTTGTAATCAGTCATAAAATCAAAGTACTGATTATGTAAATTCATAAAATATCCTCACAGTAACAATCAGGTTAGTGTTTGCTGGATCAAACCACTGGACACCATAAGCTGGCCAATAAGCTGGCCAAATTGACACATTAACCAAACTATCATATGTGCCATATCTCTTCTTTTCCAGTGATATCTATTTCTGTTAAATCATGTCAAAGTCATCTCACTCCAGATCAAATCATCATATAATTTGCTCTAGCACATATGTCCCTAAATAAGGGTCCTCCTCTTTGACCACAAAATTGGAATTCATCCAAGTCTACTTTGCTCTCTCCTGCTCACCACACACTCATTTTGAAATTATCTTGATCTTAGGCTAATTTTCTAAACTGTTACTTTTCTTAATACCTCTATAGTTTTTATACTTGGCTCTTTCAGTAGATAGTAAAGAGAAGTCTATGAGAACTCCTAAAAAATTAGGCAATTCACTATTGAAGGAAACAAGTCAACTGAGTGTGAGTGAATTTAATCTGCTGAAACCTAGCATGCATGTACTCACTTTGTTTATTTCCCCAGTTTTCCTTTCTGATAACTTGAGCATGATAGTGCCATCCTTCAGTTGACTGCCATCATGAATGTTCATGTTTATAGCAGCACCAGGGGTCACATGCAGATATGGAAATGAACTGGGGATCTTAGGGGACATTGTTTTTGAAATGTTCATTTGAAGCAATAAGAATGCCCCCAAGAGTTCAACTCTCCTGCTTCTTTGCCTGGAACTATGTCAAATGTTCCTGAGAAAATGATCCTTTTTGGAGAGAATAAAATTGTGTCAATTAGGCTTACCATATTTTAACTTTGGACCTGACATTAATCAGCTCCAATGATGAGTTACTTGAATTAATCTGTGGGTTCTGTAAGTAATGGTCAAGGGACATTATCCTGTTTAGATAAATATTGACTTATTTTAAATTCTGTGCCTCCTTTCAGATCTGTATCCACATTTTCAATAACAGATATTTTTATGAAACAAAATTGATTACCCCCAATTTTTTATGGACTGAATCATATAAAATTCCCTAGATATGGAAAAGTTTCTTCTACAGTCATATTGTTTGAACCTATACTTCCCAGAGAGGCTAGAGAATACAAAAATGAGGAGAATGATGATCTATATATGGAGCAGCACCAAATAAACCTTAATTGAATATTACTGAGGAGTACTGCTAAGTTTTTCTTTTAAGTTCATGTTATCAGTGTTTGAAATTACTACACTAACAGTTCACAATTATCTTCAAACATTTGGTCTCCACTTTCATTTTATACAAACACCATACTTAGTTTTCCTTGCAGGGGAATAAGATGCCAACATATGGGCTTCAAAATTAAATTCAACAGTAAAATTTTTCCCTCCCTCTTGTCATGTTGGTTGGTTCCTCTTTATGTGCTCATCTCTGGAACCTTCAAAGGCATCTCCATTAAACACTTACTATTTTTTTCTCCAGTCACAAATTATTAAATAATTTTGGGGCTTCTCACCAGTCCTTTAACATTTTCTAGGTTCGATCCAATTTTTTTTTAACTTATTGAAATATATCATTCACACATGAAAAAACATAAACAGTAGTGTATAGCAATAGTTGTGAGCTTACAAAACAAACATACATAACAACATAAAGGCTCTCAAACCTCACCCTACCACCAATAACTTGCATTTTTGTGAAACATTTTAAAATAATGATTAAAGAGCATCCTCAAAATATTACTACTAACCAAAATATTTTCCCCCAACCCACCCTATTATTATATTATTATTTTTATATCATTTATGCATGAACATACATAAACAATAAGTATAGTAAAAGTTGTGAACTTCCAAAGCAAACATTCATAACATCATACAGGGTCGCATACATCAACCCTCCTCTAACATCTTGCATTGTCATGAGACATTTGTTACATTTTATGAAAGAATATTGTTAAACTCTTACTGCTAATTATAGTCTTTATCTCACATTTGGTGTGTTTTTCTCCAACCCACACTATTATTATTTTTTCAATATATTTTGATGACAGAAATTGTAAACTTACAAAACAATCATGCACATGTGCAGAATTCCCAAACAACACCCTTCTATCAACACACCACATCGTGGTGGAACATTTGCCACAGATTATGAGATAATATTAGGTCTACAACATACATTTGGCACAAATTTTCCACACTCCCCCATTATCAATACATCTTTGGCATAGATGCAAAAATATTACATTATTATTATAATCCACAGTACATTGTTCACTCCAGTTGTATTTTTCCCATGCTTCTCCACATTTCCACCATCCAGCAATAGTGATGTACATCTGCTCTAGCTTACAAAGGACACTCTTGCAGCTGTACTATCAACCACAATTCTCATCCATCTCTGGGATTATTGTGCTATTCAGTCCCTAGATTATTCTCTAGTTATCTGTCAATTGACATTTACATCCCTACACTGCCATTTTCAGCCACACCTTCATTTATAAACCAGCTGTTAAGCATTATGTAACCGTTGGGGAATTTGATGTAATTATGAATTCCAAAAATATAATTGAATCATGCTTGTAAACTGATCTGTTAATCTGGGCATGATTAGGTTAGGATTAGGGCATTGAGCCCCACCCCTTGGTGGGTGGGGAATTGAATATAAAAGGCAAGGCAAAGGTCAGTTGAAGCAGTCTTTTGAGAAGCAATCTTTTGAGAAGCAGTTTTTGATATTGGAATGAAGGCCCCAGGAGAAGAGAAGCAAGCCGTTTGCCTGATCGCCTACAGCTGATCTTGTGGAGGAAACAGGAGCCAGCTGACCTTGTGGAGGAAACAGGAGCTAAGCCCGGAGAGAAATGCAGCCCCGGGAAGAGAGGAACCACAGAAGCCTGAACCCTGGCAAGTGCCAGCAACTGTCTTGCTCTAACACGTGGCAATGGACTGTGGTGAGAGAAGAAACTTAACGCTTTATGTCCTGGTATCTGTCAACTTCTACCCCAAATAAATACCCTTTATAAAGACCAACCCATTTTTGGTATTTTACATTAGCACCCCTTTGGCTGACTAATACACACTATAATGTGTTACGATCAACTCTAATGTTGAAACTATAATGTGCTACCCACTATAGTGAGGAAATGTACACATTCACACACTTTTACAGTAAAGCTAATTAAAACTTCTACATACAATAAACATCAGTAGTCCATCTCAGTCTGCCTCTATCTTCTTTAAGAATCCACCACCCACCACCATGTCTTGAAGATATTTCCCTACATTTTCTTTTAGAAGCTTTATAGTTCTTGCTTTTATATTTAGTTTTTTTTTATTCATTTTGAGTTAATTTTTGTCAAATGTGTGAGATGGGAGTCCTAATTCCTTCTTTTGCTATTTATATCTAGTGTTCTCAGCACCATTTTTTGAATGGACTGTTTTGACTGAGCTGGGTGGGCTTAACAGGCTCATCAAAAATCACTTGACCATAGATGCAAGGGTCTGTTTTTTAACCATCAATTCAGTTCCATTGGTCTATGTGTCTTTCTTTATGCCAGTACCATGCTGCTTTTACCATTGTAGCTAGAAAATGCAACCTAAAGTCCAGAAATGAGAGTCTTCCAACTTTGCTTTTCCTTTTAAGGATGTTTCTGGCTATTCAGGACCCTTTACCCTTCCAAATAAACTTGATAATCATGTTTTCCATTTATTTAAAAGATGCTGGTGGAATTTTTATTGTGATTGCATTGAATCTGTATATCATTTTGAGTAGAATTGACATCGTAATGATATATTGTCTTTCAATCCATGAGCATGGAATGTTCTTCCAATTATTTAGGACTTTTTAAAATTTCTTTTAACAGTGAATTGTAGTTTTCTGAATACAAGTGCTTTACATCATTGGCTTAGTTTATACTGAATATTTGGATTTTATCTATCATATTTTATTTTCACCACTCTTTTGACACTTTTAGTTACTTTTATTGATATAATCTTCATTTCTAGACTCTCTTCCAGGCCTCTCTCTCATGTCTTTTCTTTTCAGGCTGTAGCAAACCCTTTAGTATTTCCTACAAAGCAGGTCTCTTGGTTACAAACTCTCTCAGTTTATGTTTATCTGTGAATATTCTAAACTTGACCTCATTTTTGAAAGACAATCTTGAGAGATATAAGATTCTTAGCTGGAAGTTTTTCTCTTGCGGTAACTTAAATACAACATTCCACTGTCTCCTTGCCTCCATGGTTTCTGGTGAGAAATCAGCACTTAATCTTATTGGATATCTCTTATATGTTATGCTTTCCTTTTCTCTTGCTGCTCTTAGAATTCTCTCTTCATCTTTAGCATTTGACATTCTGATTAGTATGTGTCTCAGAGTTGGTCTATTCAGATTTTATCAGATGGGAGTACGTCATGCTTCTTGGACATGGATATCTATGTCCTTCAATAAGGTTGGAAATTTTCTACCATTATTTCTTCAAATATTCCTTCTGCCACTTTTCCCTTCTCTTTTCCTTCTGGGACACCCATGACAAGTATGTTTTCATGTCTCTTGTTCTCCTTTAGTTCCCTGAGACCTTGTTCAAATTTTTCCAATCTTTTCTTGATCTGTTCTTTTGTATGCCCACTTTCAGAGGCCATTTCTTCAAGCTCACCAATCCTTTCTTCTGCCTCCTCAAATCTGCTATTATATGGTTCCAATGTATTTTTACTTTCATTTATTGCACTTTTCATTCCCATAAGATCTGCTATTTTTCTATGTATGTTTTCAAATTCTTCTTTGTGCTCATCCAATGTCTTCTTAATATCCTTAGGTTTCTTTAGCCATCTCATTAAATTTATTACAGGGATTTGTTGAATATCTAAGATAAGTTGTCTCAACTCTTTTATGTCATCTGGAGGCTTATCTTGTTCCTTTAACTGGCCATATCTTCCTGTTTCTTAGTGTGGATTGTAATTTCTTGTTGGTGTCTTGGCATCTGGCTAACCAGAGTATTTATTCTAGGTGCAGTTTTTTCTTTAGTTTAGGGCTTCCTGCCCTTTCTCCCTTGCTGAGTGTGTAGTAGGAGCCAAGGATATAGTTGATGCTATAAGCTGTGGAGGCTCAAGCTACCCTCATTTCCCCAGGAACCAATAAAGCTTCTCCCAACTTTCTCCTTTGCCAAGGGTAGGGACAGAGCCACAGCTGTGTGGAATAATTCAACTCACGCAGGCCTAGACTGTAGTTGCCCAAAGAGACTGAGGAAGCTTCATGCCCCTTTCTCCCTTGCCTGGGGCAGGGATGGAGTTGCAGGTGTGGGCAGCAATCTATGCAGTGCAGGTCCAAGATTACCACAGTTGCCCAGGTAGATTTCTGATTATTGCATCTGTGCCAGCTAAATGTACTTGCAGTTACCTGGATAGGCTGGTGCAGGGCCCATCAGCTTCCTCCCTGCTAGAGTTATCACTGAAGCCTAGGCTAGAGCTGCAGGCCAATATGGGTGAAAGAAACTGGTCTTTACCATCACTGTGATTTTCAATCAGCATGGCTTCCCCTCATGCTATGGGTGGGGTCAAAATGGTGGCTATCTGCCTCCGTCTGACTTGGACAGGCTCAAAATTTAGCTTTTCTTAGGTTGATACTTTAGCAAGCCTAATTTGCTAATCAGTAGCTGAAATCAGTGACCAACTGTCTCTCCCTCCCCTGCTTTTGGGAAATGGAGCTTCCAGCTCCTGTCACAGAATAGCTCCATGTGTCTTGTGCTATCAAAGTGGGATGATCACTAGCCTCTGCAGTGTGGCCTGTAATTTCCTGGAGAGGCTGGCACAGCTTCCCCGAGCTTCCTCCTTGCCCAAGATGGTCCTGAGGCTTAGGCTAGAGCTGCAATCTGATCTAGATGGAAAGAAGCTGCTCCCTACCAGCACTGTGATTTTCAGTCAGCCCTGCTTAACCTTATGTCAGGCATGGGTGTTAACATGGCAACCACCAGCCTCTTTCTGACTTGGACAGGTTAAAACTTTAGCTGTTCTTAGGGTTTTGCTTTAACCTGTTGAATTTACTGATAAGTAGTTGACATTGGTACCCATTTTTCTTGTACTCCCCCATTTTGGGAAGTGGAGCTTCCAATTCCAGCCATGGAACAGCTCCCAAGGCAGCTTGTGCCTCCGGTGGAGGATGGGTATTGGCCTTGCCAATTGATTTTCCACAAGGTTGCAAGTTTCCTCAAGTGGGAAAGAACAGTCTCTTCAAACAGTGGTGCTGGGAGAACTGGATATTCAAATGCATAAAATGAAAGATGATCACAATATCACACCATATTATAAAATGAAGGAGGAGTAGATGCTTAATTTGTATAGTTTTTTTAGATTGATTGTAAAGGTTTGAAAATGCATGGTGATGATGGTAGCAACTTATTTTGAGAGTAACTAACAGCACTGAATTATATAGGTGATTGTTGTTAAAAGGGGAAACCTCAGGCATAACAAAGGGAACGTTATTGTACATGATGGACTAGAGTCAATAGGACAAGTATAAGAATGCTCTTTCATGAATTTTAACAAATGTGTAAAACTAATATAAGCTGTTAATAATAGGGTGATATATGGGGAAAAACACACCTGATGTAAACTGGACAATAGTTAATAGTACTAATTTTTTTCTTTACTTTTAAAGGAGCTTTAGAAGACATAAATATTACATTGAAAATAGAGGGGGAACATGGAGGGCCCGGGTGGCGAGCGGGTGCCGCTGCTGGGCGCTGGCGGGAGCCGGGCTTGGGGAACAGAGGGCGGCATCGTCAGCATTCTCAGCCTGCGTGCAGCTGGCAAGCCTTGCTTCTGGTGGAGCTGCTAGAGCGCTGCCTTCTACGATGTCATGGCCGCCTGGTGCTTTTCCTGAACCAGATGGCCTTTGGTAGGGAGGGCGCGCAGACCAACCATGCACAGCTGCTCCTCATGGGCATCACCTACTTCGTGTCGCCCTTGGTGGCTGGCTGGCCAAGGTGCTGCTGGGCAGGACAGGAGCCTGCTGCTCAGCCTGGTGCTCTACCTGCTGGGCAAGCTCACCTGCCCCGCACTGCCCGCCGCCCCGGCATGCCAAACTCTGTGGGCCCTTGCACCCCGCGCATCAACTGCCTGGTGCCCTGGCCCGGCGGAGAAGCCCCCTGCCTCACCACGTGGGCACCGTCAAGACCGACATCACGCCCTTCTGTGCCAACTAGGTTAAAGATGGAGGTCCAGGATTCCAGGCACAGCTGGCACATAAGTAGGCCAGAGGCTCCAGTCTCTGGAAGAGTACCTACAAACTCTAGCATCACATCTAGGTTTGAATAGAAGGGACTGATGGACCATGTGCAGGGAGGACTTATTTGAGTCCAACTCTGTCACTCTCAGGAGCACATATTCCAAAGTAGAGCTCACTGATAAGGTATCAGTCTCTGGGGCTATCCCCCCTTATATAGGACCTGGGTGTATCCAGAGCCCTCAGGAGCCCCTTTTTGTGGGGTGATACCACTTTGGTGCTCTTTGAGATCCTACTGATGTATGCATAAGCGTTATCTCTGGGATGACTTCCCGACTCTCTTTGAAGTCTCTTAGCCACATGAAATCATTTGTCTTTACCTTTTCCCCCTTTTATTCAAGTTTTTTTTTCCAGTCATGTTGCTAGTTGGCACTTGGCATTAATCCCTCATTGCCAGGGAGGCTCATCCCCGGGAGTCATGTCCCACATTGGGGGAAAGGTAATGCATTCATATGATGAGCTTGGCTTAGAGAGAGGCCACATTTGAGTAACAAGAAGGCTCTCAGGTGGCAACCTTTAGGCACCCCATAACAGTAGGCTAAGATTCAATTACAAGAGCGAAGACTTATAAGGCTAGTCATCAATAACAAAAATTCCTCAGTGGGCCATCCTCTTTTGTCAAACACTGTCCCTGCACTCAGGGGATTGTTGCTGCTCCCTTGGAGAATGTGGCAGAGCTCTTCAGGCTAGGAATTCAGATTCCCTCATTTATTGAGTGATTGTCCACCCATCGTGACCATGCCCCGTCCTTTGATCATTTGAACAATTTTGTATATCTTTCATGTATATTCAGATGAACTTACTCTGATGAATCCCCCCTCTGAGACACCCCCCACAAATGATCCTCTGCAGCCTCATTGTAACCCTTCTGTGATCTAAACCTTCCTTGAACACGAAGCCCATATAATAACCAAATACAATTAATAGGAAAAAGAAACAATTATGATAAGCTCAAATGCAAGAGATAAACACAAGGAAACTCAGAAAAAAACACACTAAAAACAAAATATAATTAGCGGATTGGGACATTCAAAAAAATGAAAAAAAAAAAACAAAGGAAATTCCTTTTTTTTTTAAAAAAAATATACTTTTTTCCTTTTATCACTGTATTAACAAATGTCCAGTGTACCATGACCCCTTCCCCCTCTCATTCCACAGTGTCTCCCAAATTTTCATTTAATTTTCAAAGAAGTTTTAGGTCACAGCAAAGTCACACACGGAATACTAGAGACTCCCACATACCCAACCACCCTCCCCCTTACCCATCCCATATTAAAACCTTTTTTTCTTTTCTTTTACTTTTTTTATGGATGTTAGCATTGTTTTAACTGTTATAGAGATAGTAAAATATAGCAACTAAACATTGTCAATGGTTTACAGTATAGTTTATAATTTAGCTGGTACAGTTTAGAAAGTTTTGATGATATTTACCATGTCCTGTGTCCATTACTGTAAGGTAATGAAAAACATTTCCCATGTCCACTAAATACCCCATCTGATCATAACTGTTCCTTCCACCCCATCCCCCTGGGGCATATGACACTCCCCTGTCTTGCCTCATTGAATGACAAGATTCATAGTTACATGTCTTGGGTATTCCAACCTGCACTTCCTCATCTACCTACCTGTCAACCCTGCACCACCAAAGCCAGTAATATCACTGCCCATCAGTCCTATCCTTCAATATGAATCTATATTCTATCCTGTTACCATAGATTATATCCATATGGATGATGGCTCAGAGCCGACTCTTCTCTTTCTCTCCCTTGTTAAACTATCTTTCAGACAATTGTTCTCAGAGACTGCTCACTTTCCTCAGTTAAAATCAGTGAGGTCATACAGTGTTCATCCTTCAATGCCTGGCTTGCTTCACTCAACATAAGGTCTTCAAGATTCATCCAAATTATTCCATGTGTTAGTACTTTATTCCTTCTTACAGATGAGTAATATTCCATTGTATGTATGTACCACATTTTGCTTATCGATTCATCTGTGGTTCGGCACTGGGGCTGATTCCAACTTTTGGCAATGGTGAACAATGCCGCTATGAATATTGATGTGCATATATCTGTTCGTGCCTTTGCTTTCAGTTCTTCTGGGTATATACCCAGCAGTGGAATTGCTGGATCATATGGAAGATCTATTGTTAGTTTACTGAGGAACCACCAAACTGTCCTCCACAGTGGCTGGACCATTCCACAGTCCCACAAGCAGTGGATGAGGGTTCCTATTCCTCCACATCCTCTCCAACATTTAGAGTCTGCTGTTTTTTTTAATAGCTGCCATTCTGATGGGTGTAAGATGGTATCTCATTGTAGTTTAGACTTGCGTTTCCCTGATAGCAAGGGATGTTGAGCATTTTTTCATGTGCTTTTTAGCCATTTGTATTTCTTCCTTGGAGAAATGTTTTTTCATGTCACTTGCCCATTTTTTAAATGGGTTGTTTGTCTTTTTATTTTCTTTTTCTTTTTCTTTTATTTTTTAATTACTTTATTTTTATTGTGAGTAAAAATCAAAATTTTCACAATACATACCAATATTTGTAAAATGATATATAAATATATATGCATATATGTGGTCATATATGTAGGCCATTTTAAATCAGCACACACCATTCAGAAATGTGTGGGAGAAAGTGTGGTATACGATGTGAACTGTGGTCTATGGTTGGTGGCAAAGCCCCAGGATGTCTTTTTATTTTCAAGGTGTAGGATTTCTTTATATATGCAGGATACTTGGCTCCTATCAGGTATATGGTTGCCAAATATTTTCTCCCATTGGGTAGGTTGCCTTTTTATTTCCTTAATAACATCCTTTGAGGTGAAGTTTTTAATTTTGATGAGATCTCATTTATCTATTTTTTCTCTTGCTGCTCGTGTTTTGGCTGTGAAGTTCATGAAACCATTTCCTATTACAAGGTCCTGTAGATGCTTCCCATACATTATCTTCGAAGGTCTTTAAGGTTTTGGCTCTTATATTTAGATCTTTGTACATCTTCAGTTGATTTTTGTATAAGGTGTGAGATGCTATTCTTCTCTCATTCTTTTGGATATGGATATCCAATTCTCCAAACACCACTTGTTAAAGAGGCCATTCTCTCCCAACTGAGTGGGCTTCGTGGCCTTGTCGAATATCAGATAACTGTATATGCGAGGATCTATATCAGAACTCTCAATTCAGTTCCATTGGTCAGTAGGTCTATCCTTGTGCCAATACCATGCAGTTTTGATCACTGTAGCTTTGTAGTATATTTTAAAGTCTGGTAATGTGATACCCCCAACTTCATTTTTCTTTTTCAATATGTCTTTGATGATTTGGGGCCTCTTACCTCTCCAAATATATTTTGTGGTTAGGTTTTCCAGTTCCTTAAAAAATACAGTGTTGATTTTTATTGGGATTGCATTAAATCTGTAGATTAGTTTGGGTAGGACAGACATCTTGATGATGTTTAGTCTTCCTATCCATGAACAAGAAATATTTTTCCATTTATTTAAATCTTCTTTGATTTCCTTTAACAGTGTTGTGTAGTTTTCTGTATATACATCCTTTACATCTTTTGTTAAATTTATTCCTAGGTATTTGATTCTTTTATTTACTATTGTAAATGGTATTTTTTTCTTGATTTCCTCCTCAGATTGCTCATTATTGGTGTATAGAAATGCTACTGATTTTTGAGCATTGATCTTATAGCCTGTAAAATTACTGAACTCCTTTATAAGTTCTGGAAACCTTGTAGATTTCTCAGGCTTTCTATTTATAGGATCATGTCATCTGCAAATAATGATATTTTTACTTCTTCTTTTCCAATCTGGATGTGTTTTATGTCGTTTTCTTACCTCAGTGCTCATGCAAGTACTTCTAAGACAGTGTTAAATAGGAGTGGTGATAATGGACATCCTTTTCTAGGTCCCAATCTCAGAGGGAAGGCTTTTAGTATTTCAGCATTGAAAATGATGTTAGCTTTAGATTTTTCATATATATCCTTTATCATATTGAGAAAGTTTCTGTCTATTCCTATCTTTTGCAGAGTTTTTATCAGGAAAGAGTGCTGTGTTTTGTTGAATGTTTTTCTTCATCTATAGAGATGTTCATGTGAATTTTTTCTTTCAATCTGTATTACATTGAGTGTTTTTCTTATATGGAACCATCCTTGCATACCTGGGATGAAGCCCCCTTGGTCATGGTGTATAATCCTTTTGATATGTTGTTGAATGCGATTAGCAAGTATTTTGTTGAGGATTTTAGCATCTAGGTTCATTAGAGAAATTGGTCTGTAATTTTCCTTTCTTGTGGTATCTTTGTTTGGTTTTGGTATTAGGGTAATGTTGGCATCATAGAATGAGTTAGGCAATATTCCTTCTACTTCTATTTTTTGGAAGAGCTTATGCAGAGTTGGTGTTAGCTCTTTCCAGAATGTTTGGTAGAATACAGCTATGAAGCCATCTGGGCCTGGCTCTTCTTAGTTGGGAAGTTTTGATGACTCTTTACTTGCAATTGGCCTGTTGAATTCATCTATTTCTTCTTTCATCAATGTAGGCTCTTTGTGAGTTTCTAGAAACTTGTCCATTTCTTCTAAATTATCATTTTTGTTGGCATATAATTTTTCAAAGTATCATCTTATGATAATCTTTACTTCTGTAGGGTTAGTAGTGATATCCCCTTGCTCATTTCTTATTGTATTTATTTGCATCTGTTCTCTATTTTTCTTTGTTAGTCTCATTAGGGTTTGTTAATTTTATTGATATTCTTGAAGAATTTGGTTTTGTTTATTGTTTTGTTTATTGTTTCTAGAGTTTTCTTATTCTCCTTTTCATTTAGTTCTGCTCTAATCTTTGTTATTCCCTTCTTTCTACTTCCTTTTGGTTTAGTTTGTTCTTGTTTTTCCAATTCCTCCATGTGTGCAGTTAGGGTTTCAATTATAGCTCTTTCTTCTTTTTTAATATATGTATTTATGGCAATGAACTTCCCTCTCAGGACTGCTTTCACTGCATCCCACAGGTTTTGATATGTTGTGTTATTGTTTTCATTAGTTTCAATGTAGTTACTGATTTCTTTTGAGATTTCCTCTTTGTCCCATTGTTTGTCTAAGTGTGTGATGTTTAACTTACATATTCTTGTGCCTAACCTGTTTCTCTGGCCTTTAGTGATTTCCAATTTCATTACGTTGTGGTCAGAGAAATTACTTTGTATAATCTCAATCTTTCTGAATTCATTGAGAGATGTTCTTTGGCCTAGCATGTGGTCTATTTTGGAGTATGATCCATGTGCCCTCGAAAAGAATGTAAATCCTGCTATATTTCAGTGTAGTGTTCTGTATATGTCTATTAAGTCCAGGTCCTCTAATATATTATTGAGGGCCTTTGTTTTCTTTATTGATTCTCTGTCTAGATATTCTGTCTAATGATGATAATGGTGTATTAAAGTCCACTGCTATAATTGTAGGGGCATTTATTTCTCTTCTTAGTTTTTCCAAAGTTTGTCTGATGTATTTTGAGGTACCCCGATTAGGTGCGTAAATGTTGATGATTATTCTGTCTTCATGAGTGATTACCCCTTTTACTAATATATTGTGTCCATCTTTGTCTCTTACAATAGTTTTGCATTTAAAGTCTATTTTGTCTGATATTAGAATAGCTACTCCTGTGCTTTTTTGGCTATTGTTAGCTTGTAAAATGGTTTTCCAGCCATTCACTTTCAGCTTCCTTGAATCCCTGGGTCAAAGGTGGGTATCTTGTAGACAGCATATCGATGGATTTTCTTTCTTTATCCATTCTGCCAATCTGTGTCTCTTGATTGGTGAATTTAATCCATTAACATTCAGTGTTATTACTTGTAACGAATTTCTTACTTCAGCCATTTTTTATTTGGGTTAATGTATGTCATATTTTGTTTTGTTTCTGTTTTTATCTTTTCAGTTGTTTTTAAACTCTCCTCCAACTCTCTGTCCCTTGTTTTTTCCTTTCAACTTGTAGAACTTCTTTTAGTATTTCTTAAAGTTCATTTTTCTTATTGACACACTCTCTTAATTTCTGTTTATCTGTGAACATTTTGATCTCTCCATCATTTTTGGAATGCCAGTTTTGCTGGATAGAGAATTCATCACTGGAATTTTTTTCTTTCAGTGTTTTGACTATATCATACCACTGTCTTCTTGCCTCCATGGTTTCAGATGAGAAATCATCACTTAATCTTATTGTGCTTCCCTTGTATGTGATGGTTCTCTTTTCTCTTGCTGCCTTGAGTATTTTCTCTTTGTCTTGAGCATTGGACATTTTTACAAGTATCTGTCTTGGTGTTGGCCTGTTGGGATTTATACTATTTGGGGTGCGCCGTGCTTCCTGTGTCTGCACATCTATCTCTCTCAATCGGGTTGGGAAGTTTTCAGCCATTATTTCTTTCAACACTCCTTCTGTTCCTTTTCCCTTCTCTTCTCTTTCTGGGATGCCCATAATGCATATGTTTGTGCATTTTGTGTTGTCAGTTAATTCCCTGAGTCCCTGCTGGATTTTTTTCTATCTTTTTGTCTATCTGTTCTACTGTCAGTTTGATTTCAGATGTGTTATCTTCCACATCATTAATTCTTTCTTCTGCTTGTTCAAATCTGCTGTTATGTGAATCCAGCATCTTTTTTATTTCTTGGATTGTGCCATTGATCTCCATCATATCCATTATCTTTTTGAGCATGTTTACAATTTCTTCAGTATGTTCTCCCAGTGTCTTCTTTATATCCTTAATTTCTTCCTTCACTTCTTTAAGTTGGTCCATGATATTTATTTGGAAAGCTTTGATTAGTTGTTCAATGCTCTGCATCACTTCCTGGTTTTTAGTTTGTTCATTGGACTCATCCAAGTTTTCCTGTTTCTCAGTGTCGTTTGTAATTTCTGTTGCCCTCTACTCATTTTATCTTGATGGGTTTATTCAGTTGATTAGATTCTCTCTCCTCTCTAGAGTTTTATTTAGCTGGTGGTTTTGTGTGTGTGTTAAGTTTTCTCTTTGACACTTTGTCTTCTTATTTTATTTCCTTGCTTCTTTCTATGTTCCCTTGAAGACAGAAGATTAGGGCCAGAGGAATTGAATGATGTGAGGAAGGAAGAATGATAACAGTAATAAAGATAAAAGTTAGAAGAGGGGCCAAATGAGACTTAAAGAAATGAATATTTAACTCATGTAGGCAGTGTAGAGTAATGGGGAAAAAAGTGGAGTACCTACAATGGACTGGGAAACCAAATAGAAGAATATATATATAGTGATTTAGAAGGCTAGAATTATGAGGAGGAAGAGAAATAGTGAAGAAAGGGCTGAAAGGAAAGAGCTAATATTAATTTAAAAAAGAAGAAAACAAAGTAGATAGAATAGAAATTGACACCCTTAAGTTATGGCCATATGAAAAAATGTGGTATATAAGAACCACAACAGAAAGCAGAAGGCAGAAAGATGAAGTAAGGACAAGAGATAATTTGGAATACAAAATCAATATAGACAGAGAATGGGAAATTACTGAAGAAGAAGCACAGCAAAGAAGAGACAAGCTAAAAGTACCTAATTTTTAAAAAAATGAAAGAAAAAAGAAAGGGATGAAAGGGGAAAGAAAAGCAAGAGACAACAAATAAACAGAGAAAAACCAAACAACCACACAGGCAAGCAGTCAAACAAAGCTAAGGAGGATCAATGATTCCCCTAGGGTCCACATGGATCCTCTCTGCCTGCTTGTGTTTATCAATCAATTTCCCCACAGGGTTCTATATGCAGGTCCTGAAACGGTTTTAGCTATTAAACTAAATTAAGAAAAAATTATTTTCCATTTATTGAAGTGATCATCTCCCTCTCTTTTTTTTTTCTTTTTTGGTGAAATACAGGACCCAAAATAAGTCCTCCTCTAGACCACCCCCCTCATGAAGGGGACCCTAACTGGGCTTGTAAAATCTAATCAAGCACGCCCCACTTCCTGGACTCCCAAGGGGAGCTGAAGCTCTGATGTTAGTCAGTGCAGAATGCTAAAGATGGCCACTTCCACCCCTTCAGGAGCCAAGCCCCAGCGTCACTGGATTGCTGGGTAAATCAGGTTTCCTCAGCAGTTTCACCTCTCTCCTCAGCCTGGCACTGCTTTAAGCTGGCTTATCTGCTCCCCAAAGCTATCAGGAAGTCCAGGCAGCCAAACTGATGGCAAAAAAATATTCCCCCCCTTATCCTCCACCAGAACCCTCCCTCTCTTGAAGAGTGCCCCCTCTACCTTGCTCCATGGGGCCTGGGTCTTATCCCTCGGCAGCTAGGCAAATCAACTCTCTCAATAGATTCACCCCTCCCCTCCACCGTGTGCTGATTCACTCCAGCTGTTTAGTTCACCCAAAGTGCAAGGGGCTCCAGGCAGCCAAATCCCCAAAAAATAAAGCTCTCTCACCCCTTTGCCAGAGCCCCCGCCCCTCAGAGAATGCTCCCTCCCACTGGGCCCTGTCACCCAGTTGCCAAGCCCTCAGGATCATTGCTCCAACCAGCTTTTTTTTTCCCCTACGTGTGGGGCTCAGCCATCTGTGTTAACCACCACAGGCAGGCTTAAAACTCATGAATCTCTACCGTTCAGTCCACGCCGTTGATCTGCACAGAGAGGTGTCCCAAGCATCTCATTCCACTTGCCCACAGCACAGACCCCCAGGTGATGAGAGAGTTTTGAGTGGGGCTGTATCTGTACCATCAATTCGGTTCCATTGGTCTATATATCTGTCTTTATGCCAGCATCATGCTCTTTTTACCACCGTAAATAGGTAATATGATTTAAAGTCTGGAGGTGAAAATACTCCAAATTAGTAATAACTTCTTAAGATGTTTCTGGCTATTCAGGGTCCCTTATCTTTCCAAATAAATTCGGTAATTTTATTTTCCATTTCTTTTAAATAGGCTGTTGGAATTTTGTTGGAATTGCATTGAATCTGTTTATCAGTTTGGATAGCATTGACATCATAATGATATTTAGTCTTCCAGTACATGAACACGGAATATTCTTCCATTTATTTAGGTCTTTTTTGATTACTTTTAGCAAAGTAATGTAGTTTTCTGAATATAATTCATGAGTATTTTGTTGAGGACTTTTGCATCCATATTCATTTGGTAAATGGGTCTGTAAGTTTGTTTTTTCATAATATCTTTATCTGGTTTTCATATCAGGGTGATATTAGCCTCATAGAATGACTTTGTTACCATCCCTTTGTGTTCAATTGTTTAGAAGATTTTGAATGAGATCAGTATTAAATCTTCTTTGTTTGCTTCATGAAATTCACCTGTTAAGCCATCTGGTTTAGTACTCTTCATTTTGGGGATAAGTTTCATGACTGTTTCAATCTATTTACTTGTGATTGTTTTGTTATGATCTTATGTTTCTTCAAATGTATGTTGTTCATATGTTCCTAGGTATTTTTCCATTTCATCTACATTTTCTAGTTTGTTGGCATACGATTGTTCATAGTATCCTCTTATTGTCTCTTTTGTTTCTTAACTGTCAGTACTAATGTCCCTGTTTTCATTACTAATTTAATTTATTTGCATTTTCTCTCTTCATTCTTTTTCAACCTAGCTAAGCATTTGTCAATTTTTTAAATCTTGAAGAACCAACTTTTAGTTTTGTTAATTCTTCTATTGTTATTTTTTGTTCTCAATTTCATTTATTTCTGCTCTGATCTTTGTTATTTCATTCAATCTGGTGTCTTTGGGAGTAGTTTGCTGTTCTTTTTCTAATTCCTCCAATTTTGTAGTTAAGCTATTAGATTCAGCACTTTTTAAATGTAAACATTGAAAGCTATGAAGTTCCCTCTCAACACTGCCTTTGCTGCATTGCATAGGTTGTGTTATGTTGTGTTCCTCTTTTCATTCATCTCAAGATATGTATTAATTTCTCCCACAGTTTGATCCATTGACTATTTGAGTGTGTTAATTTACATATATTTGTGAATTTTGATTTATTTACTTGTTGATTTCCAGTTATATTCCATTATGATCAGATAAAGTATAATCTCAGTCATGTTAAATTTATTGAGATCTATTTTTTTACCCAACATATTGTCTATCTTAGAGAAAGATCCATAAGCACTTGTGAAGAATGTGTATCTCACTCTTTTATGGTGCAATGTTCTGTATATGTCTCTTAGGTTTATTAAATTTATCATATTATTCAAGCTTTCAGTTTCTTTATTGATCATTTGCCCAGATATTCTATCCAATGATTAGAGTGGTGTATTGAATTCTCCAAGTATTATTTTAGAGATATCTATTTCTCCCTTTAGTTTGCCAGTGTTTCCTCATGTAAATGGGAGCATCCTAGTTATGTTATATAGAGCTCAACATTTTTCTGAGGTAAACTAAGTTAAAGTGTGGCCCTTCTGAATCAGAATGTGCCTTATTCTTTTTACTGGAATCCTTTATAAGCAGAATAAATTTTGGTTACGGTGAGAGAAATCCACAAGGAGCAGCCAGAATCTAGATGAGAAGACAAAAGTCAGGATATACTTCAGTGTGGACTGTCATGTGACAGAAAAGTCCAGGGCCAAAGATGACAATCAGGCAGACCCAAAAAACCACTATCTTATGGGAGAAATCTTCAGTCTGTTGTCATTTTGATTTGGGAGTTCTCATAGCTTAAAAAATATGATAAAAAAAACTCCCATTGCTTAAGCCAATCCATTGCATGATGCTTGATTTAGCAGCCAGGAAACTAAAATAGCAACTTAAAATTACAGTGAGATACCATTCTAAACTATTAAGATGGCTAAAATGTTAAAAGGAATACTGAATGTTTTAGTTTCTTAGGCTGCTGGGAGCAGTTATCATGATATGGTTTGGCTAAAACAATGGGTCTTTATTTATTTATGGTTAAATGTTAGGGAAATGTCCAAATCAAAGGTCATCAAGGTGATGCTTTCTTCCCAAAGGTCAGTTTCTGGAGATCCTTGGCTCTTCTGATACATGGCAAGGTACATGGTGGTGTTGCCTGGTCTCTACTCTTTCTTCCAAATTTTGTTGCTTTCAGCTTCTTGCTTTTGTGACTCTCTCCTACTCTCTCTATTCATTCCATTTATAAAGGACTCCAGTAATAGAATTAATTCCCATAGTGAATGAGGTGGGTCACAACTTAACTGAAGTAGCTTCATAAA
This sequence comes from Tolypeutes matacus, assembly GCA_026826555.1. Taxonomy (NCBI): domain Eukaryota; kingdom Metazoa; phylum Chordata; class Mammalia; order Cingulata; family Chlamyphoridae; genus Tolypeutes; species Tolypeutes matacus. Next base: position 526,744 of record JAKSZT010033739.1, read on the forward strand.
ATAGTCTACTCACAGTGTATTTAATCCCATAGGAGTGGATTATATTTAATAACATGTTTTTATGGGGTGCATACAGCTTTATCCCACCATACTGACCATATCAAATGGAAAGAAGCATATGGAGAATCTAGAAATTCATACATTCCTGGTGGCAACACAAAATGAAACAGGGACCCTGAGAAATGATTTGATAGTTTCTTATAAAGTCAAATACACATTTACCACATGATCTAGCATTACACTCCAGAGTGTTTATTCTAGAGAAATGAAACCTTAGGTTTACATCAACCTTTACCCATAAATATTTATAGTTGCTTCTTGTGTATGTGTTATAAACAAGAGACAACAAAAATGTCCTTCAAAGGTGAGTGAATAAACATTCAATGATATATCCACACAGTGTAATACTATGCAGCAATGACAAAGAACAAAAAATTGGAACACAAATAAATACAGATGAATCTCAAAGATAACATGATCTGTGAAAGCTGCTATACTAAGTGGCACTGTATGATTCCAATTATTTGATATTGGAATATTTCAAAAAAAAACCTATACAAATGAAAAAATAGACCAATATGTACCATGGTGAGGAGTGGGTGCATACTGTGACTATAAAATCACAGCAAAGTGAAGATTTCTTTTTCATGGAAATGTACTTTATTCTGATAATAATGACATTTAATGAATATATACATGTACATATTTAATGAATTATATGCAAAAATGAAAATATGTTGATTTAATATTTGATAATTTAAACAAAATTCAAACATAAATTGCAACTTTAAAAATAAAGAAGTCAAGAAATAGAAAAGCAAAATGAAGTTAGAGTTGAAATAAATGCAAAGACATTTATTTTAATTAATGAATCAATAAGTATTCTTTATGAGAGATTGAGTTAAAATTTACAAGGGGCAACCTTCCATCATGTACAAAAAATTATGAAATAAAAAAACTGGAGACTAAAATTACTAAAGGACAGACTCATAAAGGGCATAAAATGTATCAGCAAATATTAAAAAGTTTGTGAGAAGAAAAGAATGGAAAACCAGAAGAAAGGGAAATTGTAACAAAGACACTTTTATGATACTCCATGTTGAGTTATATGCAAATCCTAAGACAAAAGACTCATAGTGTTCAAGAAGTCTAACAACAACCAAAAAATTCACAATCCATGATAGACACAAATTCCCATAAAACTTTACATTTTAAGAACAACAATAATCCATAAATGCTTGGGTAGATCCAGATAAATTTTGGTAAACCATCATTTCAAACATACAGAGATTCAGTGTGATATCACATGAGAAGACAAAACAAAATAAAAAACTGGATTTTATAGGCAATTTCTATTATCTACAAAAGACTTTGGAATGATAAAATTATCATTTACATATGATAGCAACAGAGCACTATAAAATAACATGTAGGGAGAGTGTTCTAAAAACAGGCAAATCCTCAAAATAATATAAGGTAACTAGAAGAAGCAATATACAAAAGAGATTTTACAACATGACCTACTGCTTTTTTTCCAAAGAGCTCAAGATTGGTTTACATATGGAAACCAAGCAAGGTAATGAAACTTTTTAAATAATGAAGGACAAAAAACACATGATGATATCAATAGGCATAGGAAAATCATTTGACAAATTCCAACACCCTTCCATCAGTTAAATACTCATTAAAGTAGGAATAGAAAAGAAGTTCCTCAGCCTTATATAGATATCTGTGAAAAACCCACAGATAACATGATGCAGAAATGTGAATGTCTTCCCATTAAGATCAGGAATAACAAAAACAAAAATATAACAATAACAAAAAAGGATGCCTGCTAATGCCACTTGTGTTCAACATTGTAATGAAAATTCTAGCAAAACCACTAAGGAAGTGAAAATAAAAAGACATAGGTCACAGAAAGGAAAAAGGAAAGCCATCTCTTTTCATAGATGACAATCTTGAAAATGAAAATATTAAGTAATATTCACACACACATACATGTTAAAAATAAACAAAGAAAACAATGCTATTTTGTAAATATTGATTCAGATAATGAAATCATACTCAGGTTATTTTTTTAGTGTAAAGAAATGTATTTTCAAATGCCTGGAAGAAGGTAAAGATTTGAAATTGTGGTGTCATAATGCTAGGTAGACTAAATATTAGCTGCAAAATCCCAGCATACAAATTAGTTGGCCTACTATAATACAGAATAAACTTTAATTTGTTGACAATTTCTTCTAGGTAAAACATGACATTCCTTCACAGAACTACTGGCAATATGATGCACAATGAAATGATTTGTGTCTCTTTCACAGGTGATTGCTTCAAAACATCTTCATTCTTTCTGATATTCTCTCTTATTCTGTGCAGTGAGCTGCATATTAAAATTCTAAAATTTGAGGACATATTTTGGAATTGAATATAATCATAATGTTCCAAAGAAGGACAAAAGGTAATATAAAGGAATAAGCCCCCATTTGGCCAATATTTCAAAGCATGTTTAATTTTATGTAGGAATGGGGAGAAGGCTAATTAAGTGTATATTGGGTTTCTTGAGTTTATATACATATTTATATTGTCATAATTTCTGGTTGTATTAGTAGTTCAAACCTCTAAAATATATGGAAATTTTGGTAAATATTTACACTTGTTTTTTTCAGAAAGTTTGAATTCACACAGCCACTTTATTATTTGTTCTTTTGTTATTTGTCACACCCTAAAACAATAATCCATAAATGCTTGGGCAGATCCTGATAAATTTTGGTAAATCATCATTTCAAACATACATAGATTCAGTGTGATATCACATGAGAAGTGAGGTAATGTTTACCCAAGCCAAACCTTGCCTCAGGCGTTTGCGGG
>JAKSZT010033739.1:530008-603700 GCA_026826555.1 Tolypeutes matacus
CCGCCGTTCCGGAGTGCACGCCGGACGGCCCACAACTAGCTCGTGTCACTCCCCGGGCTGCAGCAGGGCTGATCACCCTCAGGCCCGGAAACAAAGCGGCAAGAAGACAAAACAAAATTAAAAAATTGGATTTTATAGGCAATTTCTATTATCACATCCTAAAACTTCCTAATGCTGCAAGATGAAAAACAGTGAAACAATTCATTTATAGAGATATAACTTTCCTAGTATCTTTTCAGGTATTAAGCAAACTAATCATGGCTAGGATTTAGGAAAGGGCAGCAGACTTAGGTAGGAAAAGGAGGAATTATAGCCTGAAGCTCATTGTTTCTTCCCAGGTGATTTCTGGGAAATCTCTGATTTATGGTGTAAAATCCACTTGGGGACAATGAAACATTGCCCACATAGACACACCCTGATATCCTGAAGCAAATGGCACTCAGTGGAGAGATATGGCTGGCTTAGGGATATCATGACCAGACTTGTTGCATTAACATCTTATTTCTCAATCTGTAAAATGGAAAAGGAAAAGGAAATTATACACTATATAGTGAAGCATCAGTGCCACATGGGTTCAATTGAAGTTACCTGTCTCCCTTGAGCTTACTTTGCTGGGCATCTTGGTTGAAAATCTGATTCCTATTTCCAAGAACTGATTCATTATTCTTGATTTCTGGATGACATTACTACCTCTCCCTTCCTTCTCCAGGGAATTCTGGACCTACAATTGTCACTGACTTCCCACTAGAAGGCAACTGTTAAAAAAGGGTGAAGCTATGGACTCAGCTAGTAGGTAGGCCTCCATAACAGAATTTAACTCTATGGGTAGAATTGATTACAAAACACTCTACAGCCAATGGTAAAGTCTTAAACCAGCAGCTCTTCCAGGAGTCAACTTTCCAGATCTTTGTCCTTCCTGCTGCCTGAGCTAATACAGTAATCTATGCTCTTCTAGCATCAAAGCAATATTTCTAATTCTGGAAACATCTATGATTAAGAATCTCCATATATCCAAGTCTTTACTCAGATTCTAGTCCTATTCCTCCATGAAAATTATACTTTCCTCCCCACAGCTTCAAAGGAGTTGGTACAGTTAATGACTGCATGGTCCTCAGGGCAGCAACAAAATATTTACACTGTCTCATCTAGTCTAGTGTCAGTTTGTAGTTTGCCCCATGCAGCTCTTCCCATCTATCACTCTCCTTCTATCTCATCTCCCAACCTTCCATAAGTGTGGGATGCCTTGGCATATGTCTCCAGATATTGTCCTTAATTGTAATATCTTGCTATCAATATCAGAGTCTTCAGTGTTCAGATCTAGTACTGTTTACCCCTCAAAACTACCTATGCTTCCTCTTTTAGTTCTAGTGATACCTGTCCTGTGTCTTTCTTATTTTAGCTCAATTCACTAATATTACTGAATAGTCAGAAGCTATATGCTGTATTTTAGGTCAGTTCATAGGCAGAATCTCTATAGTATTTTTAGAAGCAAGTGGATCTAAATTGTTCAATGTACAAGATGAGCACACTGAGACTGAGGGTGACTGACCTAGTATATTTGCACAAGTGCACTAGATCAGGGGTAGAAGCATCTCAAGTATCCCTCATGCAATCATTGTTGTTGGAGATAAGGGCTCACACAGAAAATTACTGCCATAGTAATATCTAAGAGCTCTGCCATCCAAATATGTAATCACATTTAATGTGACTACCATGAAATGACATCAAGAAAATTGTGAGAGGGCAGATCCAAACGTCCATCCTACTACAGGCATTGAAAAACAAGAAGAAACTACCAGAAACAACTTTGTCAAGGAATTTACATATTATATGTATGCAATCCCTTGGAGTAGTGACACAGTGAACATATTCCCAAAGTTGTCCTTAATCCTTGGCCATATCTGGCTCTCTGACCAGCTCATTCATCACATTTCTGGCTTGGAAGTAGAGGAACATGGGCTTGGTGATGGGGCACCTCAGGGAGAGGACTGTGTTCTCTGAGGGCTCAGCCAACATCCTCCTCCTGGTGGTGGCTCTAAGACAATGACCATGCCTGTCATTTTACATACAGATACCTCCCAAATGAAAATCACTTACATGCAGACAGATGAAAACACAGGACACATTTAGTAAAATTCAGGTCCAGACTGAAAATTCCAGACTGAAAAAGTCTGGAAGATGCTTCCTGGGCCTCACAGACCTCATCCACAAGAAGATAAAATCTCTGTGGTTCTTCCTCTTCCTGATGGAAGCTCCCATATGTGAGTGTCTTAGGGATTCAGATAAGCAGGTAATTGGGATGATGCATCTGAGCCCATGACTCACTGTGGTTCTCCTTGTCCTCAGGTGTCCTGTCCCAGGTGCAGCTGCAGGAGTCAGGACCTGGCCTGGTGAAGCCCTCACAGACCCTGTCTCTCACCTACTGTCCCTGGATTCTCTTTCACCAGTGATACTGTTAACTGGGTCCACCAGGCTCCAGGAAAGGTGCTGGAGTGGGTGGGTGATATACACAGTAAAGGAAGATCACACTATAAATGAACAATTCAGTACCAAATAAGCATCACCAGGGACACCTCCAAGAGTGAAGTGTGTTTAAAGTTGAGCAGCCTGAAAGCTGAGAACTCAGCCATATATTACTGTGCAAGTAACACTGTTAGAGACAGTCAGGGTGAGACCAGGAAAAAATGTCCCTTGAAAGGCATGGGAATGGGCTGGGTTGCAGGGGATCCCTCTGACCACCAGAGGGCGCATGTGGATGAACCCCAGGGGCAGGTGCAAAGAGGCACTGGGTAGAAATTTCCTGACCTTAACTATGGTTCTCTCTTTTGCTCCACAACATGTAATCCACAGGGAATGGCCATCGCACCTAGTTAAAGCAGTGTTATAATGTACAGAAGATTCAAGCAAAGTACAGATTTTTAAAAATGTTATTTCATGCATGTGTATATTCTCCACCCCTCTCTCTGCCCTTTCTTCTGGTTATGGCTGAAAATTTCAACGAAGCTGGCTTTCAACTGACTTTATGAAGTTCTTTCCCTGAACGTTAGCCAGTCTCCTGAGACTGTCCATGTGAAATAACCCTCTCCCTCCATCAGGCAGGAATTGTGTCCTCAGTGGAAGGAGGAGAAAGGGGGCAAACCTGGCATGGTGTCAGAGGTACATCCAGGGATTTCAGTTTGTTCCCTCAGTACTTTGTGGTCCCAGTGGTTATTTTAAATCCCTTATACATTTTAATGCTATTACATGGGATGTTATAATGTCACATGCACAGAACACAGTTTTTCAATTTATAAACTAGAAGATGATTAATTATATGATAATAATAAAAAACTCAAAATATTTGCCAGTATTCAATTGTCCAAAGAGCATCCCTAAAACCATTTACACTTAATGTCTTAATTTTAAATTTCAGGGATGTAATATTTGATCATTTATCTATATATTCTTTCACCCTAAAATTGTCAAGTATTTTCATATAAAGAGTATAGGTCAAGTTGTAAACTTCCAGTTTCCTGTAAAGAAGTTAGTCATCAGGAAAAAAGTAATGTACACACTTAGTCCTGTTTGTACAACCACTGGTTTCTGCAGGCAGAGCTTCTGGGACATCCCCCAATGGAACCCAATGTGTATCACACCTATGCTTGGACCTCATGTTCAGGGCATACTAGAAAACCAAGGACATTGCCATGTACCTCTATCCCATCTAGCACCTCAGACTGGGAAATAGTCCTTGGTGCATCTTGTGTTTAGGGAATTAGAGTTCCTGTTCCAGGTTCTGAGGGCACTGGTGCACTTCCTGGTCCAGACCATGGATGAGGACACTCTTCTAGAACAATTGTATCACCAGTGAGATAACTTGGCTCCTTGTCTGATGCACTTTCTGAATTCCAGCTTCCTGGGGAAAGGCTGGGATATGTGGGGAGTATCATCAGGGGAGGGAACATCAGTCACAGAGGAGCCTTGGGATATTGACAGCCTCATCAGGGACCCTCCAGAGCCAAGTGCATTTACAGGTGAGCCTCTGAGCTCTGCAGACACAAGTGTGCATACTACTGTGCTAGGAAATACAAGGATCCCCAGAGTAAGAGGGGAGACACAAATCTCCCCCTCTGGGAAGCACAGAATGGGTGGGTTAAGGGAGCACTAATCCCCATAGGGCACAATTGCCAGACCCTGCAGAAGGAGGGTGAGGAGGTTATTATTTGAGCCTCTAGGTCTCCTCCTTCCAAGCTGAGAGATTCCCACAGAACCCTGTACTCTTCTTACTGTCCTGTTTTACTCATTTCCTCAGACACACAGCTCTTGGGTATATAAATTTTGTCCATGGACCTGTAAGATTCACAGGAACCTGAGACAAAGGCAGCTTTGACCTGGAATTGTGCATGGAGTGAGAATGATGGGACAGCAAGCTCCAGGCTCCTCACATTGGATGATTTCAGCACCTCCTGCTGCTCCATCATTTTCCTCTGTTCAGTGTGCCTCAGGTGAGTCTATGAGGGATGGCCAATAATAATTCCTATAGAAATTGTACTTTACTTGCCCCTATCTTCTCTGTTTCTTGTTATTTGATCTATTTCTCTCCATTTTATTCATTAATATGTTCACTCATTTAATATGTATTTATTTATTGCCTTCTGTAAAACATTGACATTTCTTCATGATTATAGAAAAGAAATCCTCTTAACAGGAATGTAATTCCTGTGAACATAGGGAAGACACAATACAAAGTCAAACATTTTATGCTTATTTACACAAAGCCTTGCACTCTGACCTGTGCTCAGTAAACACAGAAGTTCCCTGGAAAGCCACTAGAGTGCTGAGAGAGAGAGAGAGAGAGAGAGAGAGAGAGAGAGAGAGAGAGAGAGAGAGAGAGAGAACACCCACAGACTCTTCCATCTTTATACAAAAATGTGCCTCCCACATGAAAAGCATGCCCTTGTTTCCTGGAAGACAACTCAGCCCCTCTGCTACTCAGAGTCAGCTTTCTCATGTTTCAGGACAGAATTCTTTGGGATTCATGGGATTTATCCAAAATACATGGAATCCTTTTGTTCCTTCCTCCTCTTGGTGACAAAAATCAGATAGAGCATTGTGTGTGTGCTCATGTTGGTGTGCATGTGTGTAGGTAAATGTGTGTGTGTGAGGGTGGATACATATGTGTGTGCACATCCCTGATTTTTTGCTTGTTAGTGTGAGTGGTTATATTATTAGAATTCTATATCTGTGTAATGTGTACATGTCTGTGTGTGTATGTAGTGTGTGTATGTATATGTGTGTGTCTATATGTTTATATGAGTACGTGTAGTATGGATATACCAGATGTGTAAGTCTGGGCTGAAAATGCATGCTTGCATGTCTGTGTATGTATATGTCTGTGTATGTGCATGTGTTAGTGGCATACTAGATATATGAATTGGCTTTCAGCCCCATGGTTCTGTACATGCAGCTATTCTCTGATGAGGCCTTTAAATATAGGGGAACAAAGGAGAGAAGAGACACCCTGAAAGTCCCTGAAAATCTCTGGGTTCACTGTGCCTGGCTGTGTCAATTCATCTTTCAGGCTCCAGGAAGGAGACCCAGGAATGAAACACATGAAATCCTGTGTTTGGTCTCCCTGCAGAATATGCTGGGTTTCTAAAGACAATTCACTATGTCAAGAGATGGTATCAGGAAAGCAGATGTGTCTCAAGTGGTTGGGCATCCATCTACCATATGGAAGGACCTGGGTTCAGTCCAAGGACCTCCTGCTAAAATAAAAGAATAAAAAAGGTGAGAAGGTGAGCTAGGCCCATGTGCAGTGGCCACAGGCCCACACAGACATGCTGCAAGCTACAGGCCTGCATGAATGTGTGGTAAGCCAGGCGTGCATGCAGCAAGCCCCAGGCCCGCACATGGCAACCTGCAGGCCTGTGTGGATCTGTGGTGAGCCAGCCTGCACACAGTGAGTCACAGACCCAAGCAGACACCTGGTGAGCCAGGCTCACCAAGCCATGCAGCAAGATGATGCTGTAACAAGAGATGCAAGGGAGAGCCATGGTGACATGTGCCAGAAACTAGGAATTGAAGTGGTGCAAGTGACAGGGTGCCTCTTTCACACATTGGAGGTCCCTAGGATCAAATCCTGGTGAAACCTGGAGGAGAAAAGTGAGAAGAGAAGGCAAGAAACAGACACAGAAGATCACCCAGTGAATGAACAGACAAGTTGTGGGGGGATGAACTCATAGAACTGTACAGCAAAAAGGAAAGAAAATAGTCAATTTATTTTTTTCAAAAAGATTGTATCAACAGCATATTGTGCTTATAATGAGCAGTCTGGCAACAAGGGCCTGGCCAGGAAACAATGGGCAGAGTTGCCCAAGGAAAATGCTCTGTGAGCCCAACTGGGAAATCCCTGCAGGGCAGGGGCTGAGTTGCAGTGGGCACTCAGTACCCACTAAGCAACGGTCCCAGGCTCCAGGCAGGTTCAGGGGGTGCTCAGGACCAACAAAGAACAGGGCCAAGTTCTGAATAGGTGCAGGAGTGCCTGGGAGGGTCTTTCTCTCAGGTTCTGGGTTTACCTTTTACCTGTAAGATTCTAAAATAAGAATTTATCCAGGACTGTTGATATATCTAATAATATTCTACTCTTATTGGGGAGCTCAAAAAGGGAATGAGAGGCACACTTAGAAGGGGGTTTCTATTCCTTATAGATGTCTTAATTGTAAGGAGCTAGAGGCAAGAGAAGATTTGTTATTAAGTGGGTCAAGAATTTTGGAAGACACACGGATCTCCTGAAAATTGCTGCATTTCTCTAAAGAGAAATTTTTCAGAATGTATTTAAGAATAACTATCCATTATCATCACACATATAGACTAAACTTTCTGTAAGTTCACATTCTGTTCTTATTTCATATTCTCTACATTTTACAGAGAAAATAAAAATCAGCCATGAGATGGCCCTTCCCCATCTCCTCAAAATGAACCCCACCAAAACCTTATCCTCATTCTGATCATGGTGCTGACTTCCTTCAGCATCTTCATTCTGGTGACCTTCAAATACATCTCACTTGACTATTTACCTCTATTCTCAGTCTATAAGAAATTAGCCATTTCCCTTGGTTCTTCACACTGGCATTGAAAGGTATCTAGTGTTGATGTCTAGCCTCAGCTTTGTTTAATAATGTATACAAGTGTCAAAAGCTAATTTTCTTTCCTTGGTGTGAGCACACCCTAGCAACTCTTTCTCACTCACAGAAAGTTATGCACACCTATTGGATTTTGTTTTCTGTGAGCAAGAATTTATACCTGTCTCCCTCCATTCCTTTAGCCCCCAAAGGCCAGGACATTCAATTCTGCATCTGTGTAACCCTATGTGACCACCTGGTGTGTACTGGGTGCCCATGGTTCTGGATATTTTGTCATCCCTTCACCTCCCCTTTGCCACAGCAGTTCAGTGCACATTTTCTTCTCTTAAACAGAGGGATCTGATTTAACCTATTAATCTTTCTAATCCTAATTCTGATGAGTTTTCTATTAACTAGTTTCAGGATTGTAGGTTATTTGTTATGTAATTCTATTGACTAACATTGAATAGCCAGTTGCAGTATGGTGTATTCACAGCTGTGTTCCTGAAATGATAAGATCAAAAGGGATTTTCAGAAAAAACAGGACCTAAATCAGTCAATGTACAGGTGGGGACACTGAGGCTAAGAAAAATGACCTGGCCCAGTCACACAGGTGTGACATGTCAAGGACAGGGCAAGAGCAGTTGTTTGTTGTGCATTTGTGGTGGTCAGAGGTAAGGGCTCTCACAGGTTCCTAACCTCTTCCTCCCAAGGTAATGATAAAATAACAGTAATAAGAGCAAACAGCTCTTGATCCCAACAATAAAATCCACATACTAAGTTTCTGCTGTGATCCCCAGCTTTTTTCTTGTCAAACTGAATCTCATAGGGATGAGGCCACCTCCTCAGAGACACAAGGCAAGAGTTGATGGAACTCTGGTGGGCTTTCTACCACTATTGACTTCTAGGATTTCAGGCATGATCCCAGGATTCAGTTACTCAGGCCTCAGGAGGGGAACTCTTAGGTCAACTTTCAGGAAGTCTGGTTCCTGGGCCAGGACTTGCCCTCCAGCCATTATGAGCTCATCCCTTCTGCAAACCATTAACTATGTAGATATACTGACAAGGTTCTCCATCTTATTTCCCCTGATGTAGTGGAAACCATTTTCTCTCAATTCAAAATTCACTAGAATAGACAAAGAAAGCATGAATTGACTTCTCTATGAAGAAAGAAGGGATCATTGAATGGATTCATAGGACTGCTATAAAGAATTATCAGAACTTAGATGATTTAATACAATACAAAGATATTGTCTCAAAATAAATATATAGTTCTGGGGGCTATACATCCGACATCTGTAGGGGAGACTCCTTCCTGTCTTCCTCCTAGCCACTTGGGTTTTGTCATCTGAAATATTTGGGCTTTAATTCCTAATTCAGCCATCACAGGTGCCCTCCTTGAGTCTGTCTATTCTTCCTTCTCTAGGTACACAAGTCATGTTGGAATAGGGCCCAATCTAATCTATTTTGGATTCATCTTAACTAACTGCATTTTCAAAGAACCTATTTCCACATAAGGTCACATTCACAGGAACAAGGCTAGGATATGAACATGTGTTTTAGGAGACAGACTTCAACCCATAACACACATCCAACATACGGGTGAGCTGGAGAACTTACACAGGCTGTCTGTTTATGTAGCTCAGAGGAGAGCTTAGGTTGCTTAAAGTTCTTTCTAAAGGAGAGAGTCATGAGGTGCAGGATGTCCCTATAAACTCACCTGTGTTTGGGGGATAAACAGGTTTAGGAGGCTTTTAGGAGTGATAATCATCTAAGCAGAAATGTTTACTGTCTGCTAAAAATAATATATGTGGCAGGTGGACCTGAACAATTTCAACTATTCACTAATTATTGAGTATATATTATATAAAGGCCCTTTCAAATGAAGAAATGTTCACACAAGGTAGTCAAAGTCTGTCTGAATTATGGCACATATTAGACTGGATCCATTTTGTCTGAATTCAATGTTTTTGATACATTTAGGTGCTGCTTAAAAATGTTTAAATATCCAATAAAAACAGCTAACAGAGGAGATAAACAGATCAGAATGTATATTAGAGGATCTTGGGTATTTTATAAATATGAATATCCATGAGAATAGACACATTGATTATATTCCCAAAGTCATCCTTTTTCCTTGGCTTCAAGCAGCTTCCTTGCCAGATCCTTTAGCAAATGTTAATGGCCTGGATAAAGGAAACCCTAAATTTGGGAAAAGCAGACCCCAGGATGAGACTGTTTTCCTAGGGCTGTGGTAGCATTTTCATTCCAGGGGAATCCCCCTCTGGGTTACAAAGGTACCTCTCACAAGCAAATCACCTCTTGGACCAACAGCTGAACACACAGCAAACAGAGTTATCAATTCAGGATCCTCCTCTACCATGAAAACATTGTCAGCAAGTAATGGGCCTTGTGAAAACCTTGTGGTTATTCCTCTTTCTGGTGGTGCATCCCAGATGTGAATGTCCCAGGGATTCAAATATGAGGATAATGGAGATGATGCATCTAAGCATATCACTCACTGTAGATCTCCTTGCCATCAAGTGACCTGTCCCAGGTGCAGCTGCAGGAGTCAGAGGTGCAATGGTGAAGTCTTCACACACCCTCTAACCTGCTCTGTCTCTGGATTCTCCATCACAAGCAGTGATTACTGCTGGGAATGGATATATCAGCCCCTGTGGAAGAAGCTATTGTGGCTGTCAACAATATGCTCTAATGTGTGTGTGGGGGGCAAATTATGGCCCATCTCTCAGAGTCAAATCTCCCCCTCCAAAGACACATCCAAGTGCTTGTTCTATCTGCAGCTAAACTCCATGACTGCTGAGGACATGGTCCTGTATTACTGCTGTGTGACAGATAAAGAGAAGTCAGTGTGAGTCAAGACACAAACCTCCCCTTGGAGGAGGGGGATGGGCAGCGGCAGCAGGGGGCGCTCATGATCCATCCAGAGTATGGACCAACCCCAGGCTCTGGGGAAACAGTAGATACCTGTCATTGTATAGGGTTTCCTCTTCTTGCTTAAAAGCTGTAAATCCCTGGAGATTTTCCACTACATCTATTCTAAGTAATGCCATGATGTTTCCAAGTTTCAAACACTGACAATTTATTTGTAATGCTATTGTATGTATTATGTGATATTGTATGCAAACAGACATAAATTACTTTCTTTCATTTTGGTTTTATGGATTAGATTGAAAGTATGAACAATCTTGCATTTAATTGATATTCTAACACTATGCAGTTAATTCCCTGGAATTATTTGTCTTGGCTCTGCCCAGGAAAATATAATAATAGTAATAATAATGTCAAAATTGCATGATTGTTATTACCATATGGACAGATTTTTTAATGGAAGAATTATCTTATCTAAATTGAAAATTAAAGTCTCCACTTAATTTTCCCAGAGTGTGAGGATTTATATCCCTCCCCCCACAGGCTATTCAGAGTTGTTGATCCCCAGTCCTATTCCCACACCATGTAGAGCCCCATGACATCAGAGGAAAGGAACAGAAAGAGGAGACAGCCTGGCATGGCCTTAGGTGCATCATCCAGGTTCCTCACCTTGTTCTCTCCATCATGGATGGTGCTTCTGTACCTACTAAGGTTGTGTATGATCCAAATTTGTAGTAGGCTGATCCTGATGGGGACTGAGATCCTAATAGACTAGGGAAAACTACACAATTCTCACTGGGAGCATATGTCTCATAGGTCTGACCCACTTTTCATTTCAGGGCAGGGATGTCCTATCTGGAAGCTTGCAGCAGAAAACATGTAGTTGGCTTAGAGCTCCTCTATGACATCATAGTGGCCTGCAGCTCTGCAGTCAGCCAGCCTGGGGTGACTGGCTCTGATCCCTATGACTGTTGAAGTGAAGTCAGATCATTTAATCTCTATGCCTCTATTTCTTCATCTGTGAATTGTTCTAAATGTGCCTACTGAATACACATCATGCAGGAGTGATGTGAAGATTAAGTGATTAAATGTAAGCCCTCAGGACAATGCCTGGCACATAAAAGTGATGAGAAAATTTTACCATTTGCTATGACTCTTACATGTCCCTCTTTTGATTCCCCCAAATGTGGAAAGAGGAACAATAAATTCAGAGCATGCATTTTGAGGGGGTATATATTCAGTCAACCTTGGCACAAACCTCATCATGGATTTGAGAAAGCAGTACCTGAGATATTGCCCATTATGTTCAATATCGCTGCGTGAATGTCAAACTTTTTTTATGCAAGAAAATATGGTTTCATTTGATTCTCCTGAATATCATAAAGAAGGAACATTTGAGAAAAAAACATGTGGACAGCAAATAATTCAATTTCATGAATCCATAATTTTGTGCTATATCTATGGCCCAGAATTGATTTTCTACTTAGAAATTTTTAAATACTGAGTAAGGATACTTGCTTTCATTTTCATTAGTTTCTCCTATGTACAAACATATTTGAGAAGTGTAAGTGTAGACTTTACATTGTCTAGGGAACAGCAGAGATTGACCTCACTGCAGAGTTCCAGGGAATGGCAGTGAGGGGTGGGAATGGGTCCTGAGGGAGATTTATGCAGTCTAAGAGACCCCCTGTGGAGAGACATAATCTTATCAGTTGAAAGACTCAAGGAAACAAACAAAAAAGCAAAGAAGCAAACTGCAGTTTCCAGAAGTAGAAGAATTCTGCCTCAATTCTAAGCCCTCCAGGCTCTGAATTTCCAGGCTGTTGGCTTCCCTAAACATTTGGAATCATGACTTCAACAACAACCATATAATTTTTTGTTTGTTTGTTTGTTTTTATTGTGGGTAAAAATCAAAATTTTCACAATACATACCAACATTTGCAAGATGATATATAAATGTATATGCATTTATGTGCATTTGCTTACAAAAATGTTATTTATGTATATATATAAATATATTTTAAGAGGTGCTTAGATACCCAAAATATTACATGGAACCCACTTGGATTCCCATGTTGCCCACCTCCCATACCTCCCACCACATCCCACACAAACATCTCCCACAAGTGTGGCCCACCACCCTCAATGGACTTACACATCCTGGGGCCTTGCCACCAAACATAGTTCTAATCATATAATTTTTTGCCCAAATGAATTCACAGTGTTCTATGGAATTTAGGCTTGCCAGAAAAATCACTTATGCAATTTCCTTAGAGGGAATCTATTTTATTTATATGTTTATATTCCCTGTTCTATATGTTTCTTGGAGATCCCTTACAAATAAACTTATCCAGATATTGATAGTAATATAATCAATATTTAACATTTCTTGTCCTAAAAATAGATACCTATAATTAAACCTTGAGAAGAGCTCACACTAGCAAACCAATTTACTCAACCACAAACACCTTCAACCAAACCCTAAACAGTTTTTCTCTCCCAACATTCATGGTGGAGAAATATGGAGGAAATTCTGTTTGCTCATATACAGTCAATGCTATTGTGTCTCCTCCAATACCAGGTGCCCACACTTCCTGGTGAGCACTGAACAATTTCAAATATGGCATCTTGAAGGATGTTGTCAGCATGTGGTACCAGTGAACACTTTCAACTTTACTTTCTCATCAGCAGGCAGTTGAGTCAGTAAGGAGGAGGTTACCTCCCCCCACCTCTGACACACATGCAGCAGCACCTAGGCTGTTCAGATTCATAGTTTAAGAAGAACAGAAATTCCTGGCACCAGATGCTCCTGAGCAGGAGTGTCTGTGTTTGTGTGAACTAAGTTTGACATGAAATAAGTTCACAAAGCAGAGCCTCCACCTCTAAAGAGACATGCAAATGACACTTCACCCTGCTGCTCTTCACACAGTCATGTGTGAATTCCAACTGACCCTCTGAGGGAGGGAAGATGTGGCTCCAATAAAAACTTTCTTTCCATGAGGAAGGAAGGATGTGCTTGTGAAAGTGTTGACTGGATCTGTTCACATAGGATCCACCTCCTTAAAGGACATTGACCATGCTGTGAAGTTTCCTGTTGGCTATAGAGCCATAATTTCTTGATCAGAGAGCCAACTGTCAAGGACACTGCCATAATCCCAAAAATAATGACTGCTTCTTTTTTAAAAGTCACATGCCGTGAAGAAGGACCATGCTATTCTGAAAAAATTGTTCTAAGAAGGTAGACTCTAGCTCCCCAAAGTAACATGAAGGTCCTTTTATATAGTCTCTTCCCTAACACATGTTATTCTTTCACCATTTCTCACTTATTTCATCAAAAACATATGTCAAGAACTGAAAAAGAAATGAGTAAAACATGATTTTATTCTCATGATAAGCTTATAAACTTCTTGCAGGGGAAACATATGAAAATTTTTCTTTTGATTTAGAGTTGGCTAAAGATATTACATGTGCATACACATACATAAAGATATTACATGTGCACACACATATATAAAATGGACTCAATAATCAAATCCCCTGATACCCATTACTTCAGTACACCTTTAGCCATCTTTACTTTGAGTTCTTATTCTCTTGACTGTTAGTTGGTTACCCTTTCCTGGGTATAAGTGGATTGTACAAATCAACCTTTGCTAAGATGTTTCTTATCATTATTACTGTGTTTCCTTCTATATTAATATAAAAACAACTTTTTGTCCTTTGTTTTTGCTTAGAACCAGAAGATTCAATAAAACATACAGATTAATATAGTACTGGATGCCCATCTAATGAATTTACAAACCAAGTAATCTGGCCCCAGATTGGACACCCCAGTTTTTATTCTCATGTCCCATACTGGAAGCTATGTAATAAAGAAAATTGAGAAGGTTGAAAATAATCAGCTTGACTTTTTCTTGCTTGGAGACCAGGAAACCATTGATGGAATTACCCAGTGCATGAGCTATGAATTAATACTCAATTGGGCAAATTGTCTTTCCAAGTGCTTTGATATGCAATGGTTCACTAAATGTGAGAATGTGATTTTTCTCTTGTCTGTTCTGTTTTTTATCTAACGTTTTGGATTTGGGGTATTGAAGTCTACTGGCAATGGTTACATAGTTGAAATTGTTGGCTCTTTAGCCCAATAATATTGATTAAGTAATTCCTACACATCTAGAATATATAGTGTATGCACTTCCTGAAATTTTCAACTTTCTTTGAGCCCTTGTGTCTATTGACCCAGGGATACCACCACATGGAGTCTGAAAAAGCACATAATCAAAGGATACTCCTCAGGAAGCAGCTGTGGCTCAATTAGTAGGGCTCCCGTTTACCATATGGGAGGCCCCGGGCCCGGTTCCCGGGGCCTCCTGGTGAAGGCAAGCCCGCCCGCATGGCGTGGTTAGCTGACCCAGCAAGCACAAGCAGCAAGGGGGGGGGGGATAAATGAATAAATAAATAAAATCTTTTTTTCAAAAAAGAAAAGGATACTCCTCATGTCCAGGGCACAGTCAGTATGTATATACATTGAATTATGCTATCGATTTGGCTCTTATATAAAAGAAAATGGTGGAACATCTATATAATGAAACTATCAAACCATTGTAAGATTAATTGGCTTTATTAACTTTTAGGCAAATCAGTTTTCACTACAATGAATATTATGAGAAATAAAAGGGCATATTTCCTAGGGATAATTTGTCAGTTTATCAAGAACAATACAGTACCAATTGCATATGATACTAATAATAACACTTTAAAATACATGAAAGAAAAAAATGGACAGTTCTTTAAGAATGAGTGAAATTTAAAATTATAGTTAGAAATCCCATTTTCTCAATAATCAATAGAAGATTAGATTATAAATTATAATCTAATTATAATATATAAGGTTTGAACAACATTTTTGATAGATTTGACCTCATTGGCATTGTGGAAATAAAAGAAGAATACTCAAATGATAACAAGCTGAGGCTGTTTATTCAGGCCTTGGCACCTGTAGTCAGCCACTACCACTTTTAGTTGGCAAGACTTTCTTCTATGAAATGGATTAAATTAGCATTTTCATGATATAATGTAATATACCTATTGACAATAATTATTTACTGTTGTATTAACCTTTTAATGGATGTTATAAAAATTACAATAAGCATTTTAAATTCATCTCATTCTACCCTTAATATTTTAAATCACTTTGTGTATGTATAAAGACACTAGGACAGCACATTTCCAAATCCTCCCTTTCCTCCCTTGTGGACTTGTTTTCTTCTAATGTCTTTTATGTGTTATAACATACAGAGGATAATTACCACTTTTACTGCATTAAATGGTAAACTATAAATCAATTAACAGGAGAAAATATTAAATTTCACCTCCATTTATTTAAATTTTGCACTCTTTTTACATATCTTCAAATTTCTGATATACAGAATACTCATTTCTGAAAAACACCTTGACGCATTTATCAAAGGGTGGTATGCTAGGAAGAAATTCTTCCAGTATCTGCCTATCTGAGCCATTCCAATGTAAAGGTTCTTTCACTGGGTGTAGAAAGCTGGGTTATTTTACTTTTTCTTTCCTAATTAAAGTTTTCTTTCCATCTTGTTTCCATGGTTTTGATGACCAGTCACTTGTAATTAGTTTTCTTTTTCTTCTGTTAGTAGTAAATCATCATCTACAGCTATTGGTTCTCTTCAACATTTAATCTTTGTATGTCAGCAGTTTTAGTATATTACATATCACTCTCTGACTCTCTCTCTGTTTATTACATTTGAGGCTATATGAGAATCTTGAATCTGTAATTTGGTGTCTGTCTCTAAATTTAGAAAAATTTTGATCAATATCCCATCAAGTGTTTCTTTTCTCTGATTCTTTATTTTTTATTCTTTTGGCTCTCTGACTATACCTTCATTAAACTATGTGATATTGACCCACAGTTCTAAGGTGATCTACTCTCTTTTACCAAGTTTCAAATTTTTACTTTGTTTCCATTTAGATAATGTATATTGAGCTAAGTTCTTTTTTATGTTTTTATTTTGTGGCATATGTGTTAAATCTCCTGAGGAGAGCATTATTCATTACTGTTCATGTGTTGCTTTTCTGTGTTGTTTGTGCTTGTATTTAATTCCTTTTAATAAGTGCAATGTTTCTGTTGAAATTGCCTATCTAATCTGGTCATCTGTCTACCTTTTCTCTTTTAATTAAGATTTTAACATATTAATGATAATTGCATTAAATTCTTTGTTTTATACTTCAATTCCAATATTTAGGGTCACATATTAAACTCATTCTATTATTTTGTCCATCTTGATTTCTCTCCTGGATTTTTACTTTCCCAAATATTTTTGTGGAATGCAAGCAATAGTAGAAATTATTGTATTATTTTATTTTTCTTTCTTATTAATTTTTATTACTTTTTTTTTTTCTGCTTATGTGATCAGACACTACATTCTTCAGTGCCTTTTCTGTGGGTGTTTTTGTGAATCTAGTGAAAGTTTATTTGGAGTTTATTGTTACCATGTGTACCTGAGTTGAATTTTTTTTTTCTGCTGTGGCACAAGAAATATTACTTTCTTCTAGTGATACCTTGTTTTGTTTCCCTGCTTGGCTTGCAATCAGTTACTTGTGCCCTATAAGCTGAAAGCTGCCATCATGTTTTCTAATGGTAGTCAGAGTGGTGGAGGAGGATGAGCTAATGGGGAGCCTTCCCTGATCAACTGACTGAGCCTTATTCTTAACCTTGCCTTGTGAAGCTAAGTCTGGGGAGTGGCTGTACATGTGTCCCTTTCCAGAACAGAAGCAGATCTGGAGCTAAAATGAATTACTGTTCCCAAGTCTTAAGTGCTGTTTTTCCCATCTCTTCCCTCCCACAGTGGTTATGGTTTTCCTTCCTGCAGAGTCCTCTGCTACTTGTCCTGGTGCCCTTCCCTGAACATAAGGCTTTTATTCCTGAGGCAAGACACAGGAGGGGTGATAGAGGATTGGGGTAGAATCTATTCCCTTCTCAGTTTCTAGGGGGTTTACCTTGCCCACAGGATACAGGTTGTGATAGAGTTTAGTACACTGTGTCTGTTAATGGTCAGTGTGAGAGGTGAGGACATGGCCATGAATTACTGTCTGAGGCACACAGGGAGAGGAAGGCAGGGTGAGCACAGACTGACATCCTCCCTGTACTATGACCTCCAGGGAATGCTCAGGACCCCACAGATCCAGGATCATTTGAGGACAAAGACAAGAGAGGGTTTGTTTTACATGGGGAGTTTCCTTTAAAGGTCTGCATTCCCCCTTCTCCCCAGTAACCAGTTGTTCTGATCAGTGGTCAGTGTCTCTGAGGACACCTGGAAAGTCCATGAGCTGAGAGCAGAGTAATCAGTTAGGTGCCCATGGGCTATGTTGTAACCCACAGGAGCCTGGCAAGGGGATGCAGAGCTGGCCAGCTACCACAGCCATATTGATCACAACTGTAGCTCAGCTGTACAGACCAGGATGCCTGCCAAGGAAAGTTCCAGCTGCCACCTACAACCAACAACACAAATACTCAGGGCCAGAGAGGGGACCCATAGTGCAGGGAAGTCAGAAGGAGCCCAGGCCCTCAGATCCCTGCAGGGTCAGTAGGACTGACCCTGGTGTCCTGAGGAGCACTGAGCCCAGGGCCTGGTGCAGGAGCAGATGCACAGGCAGGATCAGGAATTACTCAGGAACACAGAGTCCAGGGGCCAGGACCAAGGGCAGATGAGGAGGACCTAGGACCACTGAGGACCAGGGCCAGATTAAGAGGCAGGTGGATTGTAAGGATAAGGGACCTTCCTTGCAGCATCTGGGTTTTCTTCTCATGACTTCTCTGTTCAGCTTTATGGGAAGGCTCTGTTTTTGCCCCTGATATGCTTTTTTAGCATAGAGAATTGATGGAATTTCATTAAAACACTTCTATTTGGGAAATTCCATTGATAATTAATATCTATAAAGTTATGTGAAACAAACATATGCAGAGAAGTTCATTCACCTGAACTGATTTAATGAAATGTCAATGTCACGATGAATTCAGAAAACAAGGAGATGTGAAAATAAGTTTTCAATGATAATTGCAATTTGACCCTCAGCACAGCGTTCAAATAGTGACATAATTTATTCCATATGTGGATTTGGTTTCTTCCCCTCAACTTCCCCTCACAGCACTTCCTCCCATGGACACTCTGAAAGCCTCATGCACCAGGCCCTAAACTTGGCACATCCCATATGATGTTCTCCTTAATGCTCTAATCCTGCCATAATCACAGGTGACTTTACTGTCCAGGCCAAGTCCTTTCACTTCATGGTGCTGCTTCAGCCACAAAGAACATGACTAGTGATGAAGTTCTTAACAAATTTATTATTAAATTAACACCTGATGTTATTAAATTGCCAGTTTGTAATATGTTGTATTCAAGTGACCTCTATGATATGATGAAGTAGAAAGAGACATTAAGAGATAAGAGAAGGTACATCACTCAGTGCTCAGGTGAGGAGACTGAGGGTGAGCAGGGATGACCTTCCTCAGCTGCACTGATGTGACAAGTCAGGGACAAGACCAAGTCAGGTATTCCCTGGGCAAATCTGGTGTCCAAGGTGAGGTCACATACAGGTCCTTTCTGATGTCCATGGAGAGTATTGCTAATAATGACAGTAGTGGAAATTTTTATCAGCACTGACAACTTAGTAAAATTAAAATCTTGAAGCTACTAGTGAGGAATGACATCAGGAAAATGGAAAAGTGACACCAAACACCCTACCCATACTGATAGTTAAAAATTCAACCAGAATCCATTATAGCCAACAGTGTCAGGGAATACATACATACAATACATTCCATTTTTTATTCCATAGGTGTATATACACACACACACATATATCCATATATAATGGCTGGGGTGGTGGCACAATGATCATATTCCAAAGCCATGCTTGATCCTTGGCTGCATCAGAATCTCAGGCCAGCTAATTCAACACATTTCCTGCTGAAAGCAAATGAAACTGGGCTGGGTGAGGGGGTACCCCCAAGAGAGGACAACATCTTCCTCCCAAGACACCCCTAAGAAAAGGGCCTTCCTTCATCTCCTTTTAATTTATATAGTTACCTCTCAGATGCAAATCACCACATAGGCTTACAGATGGAACCACTTTTAAGTAAAGCACAGATTGATTTAAATTTAGGTTGCAAGCTTCACGGACCTCAACTACAAGAACATAAAAGCTTTGTGGCTTTTCTTCTTTCCGATGGCAGCTCCTAAATGTGATTTTCTCAGGAATTCAGACAATAAGGTAATGTGGATGCTGCATCTGAACCCATGAATCAATGTGGTTCTCCTTGTCCTCAGGTGTCCTGTTCCAGGTGCAGCTGCAGGAGTCAGGACCTGGCCTGGTGAAGCCCTCACAGACCCTGTCCCTCATCTGTTCTGTCTCTGGATTCTCTTAACTGGGTATACTGTTAACTGGATCAACCAGGCTCCAGGAGAGGGGCTGGAGTGGGTCGGCAGGATAATTAGTATTGGAAGCACAAACTATAGCCCAAATCTTCAGCCCTGACTCAGCATCACCAGGGACACCTCCAAAAATGAAGTTTATTTAAGGCTGAATCACCTGAGAGTTGAGGCTATGACCATGTATTACTGTGCAAGATACACAGTGAGAGGAAGTCAAAGTGAGCCCAGATACAAACCACGACTCAGGGCATAGGAGAGGGCTGGCTGCTTAAATATTAGTGACCACCAGGGGGGTGGTTAGGGGACAACCTCAGTAGCAGATGCATGGGACAGTTGGTGACAAGTTTTCTGGCCTTGCCCAGGGTTCCCTCTTCTTGCTTCAAACATGAAACTCCCAGAGAACAGCCATTGTAACTTTTCTAAGCAGTGCCCTAATGTATGCAAGATTCAATCTGAGAAATTTTTTCAGTGTTACTATCTCTGTTTAAATACAATATACATAAATATTATTTTAACATTATATGTTATATGTGAAGCAGTTAAGGTTACCATAAAGAACTTGCCACACTCCCTAATTGTCCCCAACACCCATAGTGTTCTAAAGGCAGAGCTTGCCTGACAGAAATTACAGTGATGTAGACCTACTCAGATGTGTGCTTGGACCTCATAGCCCAGCACATCCTGGGAAGCTGAGCATGACTAAACTGCCTCCACCCTGCCCTGCATCTCTGTGTGGGGAGCAGTTTTCTCATTTTGCATCTTGTGTCTAGGGAATGACTGTTCCTATTTCCAATTGGGAAGGTCCAAGTTCACCTATGGTTCCAGACCAAGGGCCCCTGAAGCCTTCCTGGTTCCTTACCTGCTGTAATATCAGATGTAAATTTCCTGGGTAAAGGCTAGGGTATAAGAAAATGGACTTTGTTGTGAATACTATCCAAGTTTTCCCTGCCCCTTCTCCTTATGCAGCAAATGGCCTAGCATGTATTTCTGCACTTCCCTAGGGAACAATATCTTTTTCCCAGTTGTTTCTTCTCAAGCTGCAGAGTTATTTCTACCAGAGTCTTCATCTTCCTATTTCAGTCATTCAATTCCTTTTTCCTTAATTCAGTCCTCAGTGAGGAGATGGGAGGTGGTTCTGGATGTATTTTCCATGGTGGCCTCTGTTTCTTCTTTCTTTCTATTGGATCCCAACAGTGGCCATAGAATACAGGTTTTTATTGCTTTCCACATGCAGGTTAATTCATTGTTCTGTAGTGGAGCTAGGGAGGGTGCTGTCGGTGTATTTCTACAATGGATGCTGTCATGCTCCCCAAGTGCCACTTAGGGAGAGGAGTTTTGTTTTCTTTACAAGTTTTGTGCTGTTTATTTCTTTTGACTTTCCCTAATTCTGGAAGGAATTCATGCAATACAATAATGATCTGGCTCCTTGAAGACTCACTCTTGCAAATTTACCAATAGGTAAATATGACTTTATCAAAATTAATAAATAGTGATTTAAGGGAATCAACATTGTATATAAATATAGAACCCATAGAGTGGGAGAAAACATATATAAATCATAGATTTAATAATGGACTTGTATCAAGAATTTCTTAATTACTTACATTTCAATCATACGGCAAAAAGATGTACAAATGGTTAAGTAAATGAAAAATATTGTTGCATTCTTTGTAATCATGGAAATATAAATCAAAACTACAATGCAAAACCATTTAGCTCCCACAAGGAGAGGTAGAATAAAAAATAAGGATAACCACAAGTATTCGAGAGGATGTGGGGAAATAGAACCCTATGACAATGTTGCTGGGATTGATAAATAATCAAGCCTCTTTGAAAAACAAATGTGCAGGGTCTCAGATAATTAAATAAAAATATATCTTTTAAACCTACAATGCCATTTCTAGGTATGTACCCCAAAATATTGAAAACAGGGATTCAAGTATATATTTGTAGAGCAGTTTTCCTCTCAATTAGAAACAGTGCGGGCATCACCATCCCCAAATCCTCAAGATTGAAAAATGAACAATAGACTAAAGTAGACATTATTAATCTATTATAAATTTATTATTTTTCTAGCAATGGAAGAACTTTTGGCATTCATATAAAAGCAGTGGCCACCAGATGTTCTGAGAGATGGGAGAGAGAATAGGTATAATATGGGGACATTTGGGGGACATTGGAGTTGTCCTGCATGACAGGATACAACCATTGTATATTTTGTCATAACCTACAAAATTATGTGGGAAAGAGTGTAAACTATAATATAAACTGTAACCCATGGATAGTAGTAATGCTTCAATATGTGCTCATCAATTGTAACAAATGCACCATACTAATAAGAAATGTTGTTTAAGTTGGAAAATGTGGGAGAGGGAGGGAGTGGGGTATATGGGGATCCCTTATATTTTTATATAACCTTTATATTCTCTAAAGCTTCTTTAAAAATAAAAATTGATAAAAAATGAAAGGAAATTATCTTTTAAATCTACAATTCCACTTCCAGGTATATAACCCAGAATATCCAAAACAGGAGTCCAAGTATATACTTGTACAGCAAAGCTCATAGCAGCATCATTTACAATATCCAAAAATTGTAGGAAATACAAAAATTTCATCAACCGATGAATGGAAAATCAAATGTATACACACAATGGTATATCATTCACTTGCACAAAGGGAAGACATAAAATTCATGAAAATTGAAACATAGTTTTGAATTAAATAGTCCAAATAAAAAATGAAAAAGTATTTATGCTTTCACCTACATCAAATCCCTAGAACATGCAAATTCATAGACACAGGAAGTAGTTAGGGGTTATCACATTCAGTATGGAATGGGGATGTATTGATATTTGCTATCACATGAATGAACCTTGAAACAATATGATAATTAAAAGAAGTTAGGCTTGAATTACAATATAATTTATTTCCTGTGATATTAACACCAAGATTAGGGATAAGTATAGAACTATAAGGTAGATTTATTGTTCATTGGGGCTAAATGAGAGATAGAAGGAAAGGAGGATGTTAGGTAGAAGGTATGTTTTATTCTTTATAAGGTAATGAAAATATTCTAATATTTTCTCTGTATAAAACAATAATCATATATTTTTGTATAAAACAATAACCATCTAAAATATATGCTTTAAATGGATGAACTTTATGGTATATGATTTATATCTTAATAAAACTATCTTTTAAATAAAGAACAATAATTGTTCCTTGGGAGAAGGGGATGGGTGGGAGGCAAAAATTATAATGAGTGAAAACTCTTGGGAGTTCACTATTGGGGTGGTGGTGATGGTTACTCAAGTGTACATGTATGTATATAATTACCCAATGTAATACTTAAATATGTGATGATTACCAAATGTCCACTATGCTTCAATAATGCTGACATAAATAAACAAATTGATAGGATGGAGAGTTAGAAACAACACCCCAGTGACTCCTGCTTGGCCATCTCTCTCTTTCCCCAGAGCCAGCAGGCTATTCCAACTGTCCCAGTTCCATCTTAGTGGGATCTGCTTTATAAATTGGCTCTGTGTCTCTAGCTCCTTTCTTGACTCCAACTCCACCTGTTTGCTAGACATCTGATTTATGGCCTGCCTAAACCTCCTGCCTTCCACATTCTCATCAGGTTTTTGAAGGTTTTGCTGCCGTTTTTACACAAACCTTCATTATGTTAATCATAGCCAGTGTGTTTTAATTCCTCAGTGTCACAGGAAACATTCCTCACGTTCATCTCTATTAATACCTCCTTGAACATGAATCAGAAAATAGAAGGACAGCCCCTAGCACCCATCACTGGACACACCATTGCCCAAAGGCCTTTCCCATGTTTACAATATCATATGTATGATATTTTCAATCCTCTGAATGGCATTTTGCAAAAGAGAACTGTCTGTGTGTGTGAGTGTGTGATGAGAGAGAGAGAAGTGACACAGACTTATTGTGTAAGGCATCCTTCCCACACATTCCTATTGTTCCCCTTCCTCCTGAGATCAGAGTTAACATACATTCCAGTCCTGAGATATCAGGGAAGTTCATATGATGGATGATGCCAAATGGAAAGTGCACAGCTATAACCTATGCTGCTTACAGGCCTGGTCAATTAGAATGCACTCTACCTGGATTCCCACATAATATTCCACTCTGTACCTACATTTATTTCCTCCAGTTGAGGATGCCATATTACAAATTGGTAGGTATCTGGGTCCCTAGTTGTTGCGTGAATCAGATGTCACTCCTTAGCGGACTTCACTCCTGAACAACTTGCAATTGTAAGTGAGCAAGCTATGGAATTTTCTTATTATACATTTATTATAGATATTTCTGGGGTTGTTTGATATAATAGTTGTAGAATTCTGATAGAGTTGGACACATTTAGTTGGGTAATTTGAACACTGTAGAACAAGGCTGAAGGTTTATGAAGCAAGCTGAAAGCCAATACAGAGGATAACCTTCAAACTTTAAAGCCAACAGTTGTGCTTTGTCAGACCTGGGAAATGTAGAAACAAGATACTTAGGAATTGGTAAACTTGCCAGCTCTCAAGACAGGTCTGAAGTTTAAAAGTTAATTAATGATTACTTCCTGCTTACCATAGTGTCTGACTCAGAGGAAGTTTTGTATAAAATCTATTGCTGTTAATATCTCTGGATTAGACAACTAGGCATTTGTGAAAACAGGCAGGTTGTATAGAAAAGTTAGGCCTGTGCACAAGGAAATTAAATAAAGACAGAGAAAATTTTAAGAATATAGATTTTATTGTCTATGCTCATGTTTGCTTCCATTGTGTTTGCCAAGAAAGCCCATAGAGAAGCCTAGGGCCATTGTTGATGACACTGACCTTGTGCTGGACAAATGGAAGAGGGAAAGTCAGGTTCAGTATTGAAAAATTCAGCAATATTGTGTTCATGTGTATGTACATATGCATCTGTGTGCAAGTGTATGCATGAGTGTTTGTTCATGTAATTGGTATAAATGTGTGAGGTGGCTTTCAGCCACATGTATGTGTACATGCCTGACAGTGTGTGGTTGTGAGTGTGTGCCTTCATTGGAATAGTAGAAGTATATGCCTGTGTATGAGTGTGTGCATATATGTGCCTGAGTGTGAGAGTGTTATAGGAGTAGTACATATATGAATGAGTTTTAAGCCGCATGAGGATCTACTTGCAGGCATTCCCTGATGTTACCTTCAACTCAAGGAGCACATAGAAGATGAGAGACTGACTGCCTGAAAGTAGCCAAGATTCTCTGCATTCTCCATGTGTGGGACATTGCCAGAGCATCTGTGGGGATATGGGCTTGGGTCCCACCTATGTGTATTCTATATAATCCTGAGTTTGTGCTTTCTACAGAGTATACTGGTTACAAAGCACAATTTAGTAGATAAAGATATTATATCAACAGGATGTGGCATCTCTAAAAAGAGCTGCAGTGAGGAAATTGCCCTGTGAGTCCAACAAAAAAACCCTGCAGGGCAGAGGCAGGGCTGCAGGGGGCACTTGTGATCCACCAAGCACAGGACCTAGCCCCATAACAGGTGAAATGGCAAAGGGGAGTGATTTCCTCTCTTCCTCTCATGGTCTGGGATTTCCTTTTTCAAAACACAAACAAAAATAAGGATTTGACTAGGACTGTTGTATGTCCTAGTTGTATGTCTAATACTATTCTCTTCTTTGGAAGCATTTGCTTAAATCAAAAAGGCAGAGGTGTAACACAGTATACATAGTTTTGCATTTCTGGAGGATATAAATCTATAGCCTTTGGGGATAATCCTTCTCATCCTCTTCCTAGGCAATGGTGCTTTGCTCAAAACCATTAGGGTTTAATTTCTAACTCGGTCTTCAAGGCATCCTCCTTGAGTCTATCTGTCTGAGTCCAATTTCTCCCTTCTTATAAAGACATCAGTCTTGCTGGATTAGGGCCTGATCTAATGCAGTTTACTTTATATTAACTAATAACATATTCAAAGTCCCTGTTTCCAAATAAGGTCACATTCACAGGACAAGTTAGTTCTTCAGCATTTATTTTTGGGAGTCAGAATTCAACGTATATCTCTAATCCAACATATCAGTGAGCTGAGGACTTCCCACAGACTGCCTGTGTTTGTAGCTCAGAGGGAGGTTTATGTTTCTTAAAGTTCTTCCTAAAGGAAAAGAGTCCTGAGGTGCAGGGTGTCCCTGCAGACTGAACTGTGATTGGGAGATAAACAGGTTTAGGAGCCTGCTAGGAATGATTATCCTTTAAGGAGAGATGTTTACTCTCTGCTAAAAATCAGCCAGTTGAGAGATTGACTTGAACAATTTCAATACTTCCCTAAATATTTAGTATATATTGTATAAAAGTCTTTCCAGATGAAGACATGATGACACAGTGTGAATCAAAGTCCATCTGAATTATGGCATATGTTAGACTGGATCAAGTTTGTCTGAATTCATCCTGATTGATAAATTTACCTGCTGCCACCAAATTTTAGAATATCCAATAAAAAACAACTAAGCAAGGAGATATACATATCAAAATTGTTTATTGGGCAAATTAGAAGACTTTATACCTATGTTGAGTATTTAATAACCATATGAATCCATGAGAGTAGAGACACATGAACAGTATTCCCAAGGTCATTGTTTTGGCTGCATCTGACTGACTTACCAGCTCCTTCATTAAATTTTCATGGGCTAGATAAATGAAACCCTATATTTGGAAGACCCAGAACCCAGAAAGGGGTCTGTGTTCTCCTAGGGCTCAGCCAGCTTCCTCCTCCCAGAGGAGCCCCAGAGATGGGGGATCCCATGGCCCTTTGGACATTTACATACAAAAGAACATCTCACATGCAAATCTCCACTTAGGCCAACAGATGAAATCACAACACAAATGGGCTTATATTCAAGATCCTCCTCAACCAAGAAAATATTGTCTGCAAATTGTGGCCCTTGTCCACAGGAACATAACAGCCTTGTGGTTCTTTCTCTTTCTGGGGACAGCTCCCAGATGTGAGAGTCTAAAGGATTCAGTCATAATGGCAATTAGGATGATGCCTCTGAGCCCATGACTCACTGTGGTTCTCCTTGACCTCAGGTTCTTGTCCAAGGTGCAGCTGCAGATATCAGGACCTGGCCTGGTGAAGCCCTCACAGACCATGTCCCTCACTTGCTCTGTCTCTGGATTCTCCATCACAACCAGTGATTACTGCTGGGAGTGGATTTGCCAACCCTCAGGGAAGGGGCTGCAGTGGATTTCAGCAATATGCTATAATGGGGTTAAAGGCTAGGCCCCATCCTTCAGGAGTCAAATCTCCACATCCAGAGACACATCCAAGTACCAGGTCTCTCTGCTGCTGGGCTTCATGACAGCTGAGGATACAGCTTTGTATTACTGTACAAGAAACACAGTGAGGGGAAGTCAGTGTGAGCCCAGGCACAAACCTCCCCATGCAGAAGGGAAAGGGGCAAAAGAGGGCACTCAGGACCCACCCAGAGCAGGGACCAAACCAAGGCTCAAGTTCAAGGAAACTTTGAGGAAGAGAGGAATCCTCTAATGAATGATATAGGGTTTTCCCTTCTCATGTAAAGGCATTTAATCTCTGGGGATTCACCACTACATATATTCTAAGTAATGCCAGGATGTTTCCAAGTTTCAAACTCAGACTATGAATTTGTAATGCTGTTGTATGCTTTATAAGATATTATATGTTCTAATGCATAAATTATTTTTCTTCATATTTTCTGCTGGATTAGAATGGAAGTATGAACAAACTTGCATTTAGTGACACTCTGACATTATACATTTAATTTTGGGGAATTAATTCTCTTTCCTGGCTGTAGCCAGGAAAAAAAAATAACAACAACAAGGAAATAATGTCAAAATTTCTTGATTGTTTAATTATTGTAAGGACAGAATATTTTATGTCAGAATTATTTTATCTGAATTGAAAATTAAAAGTCCCCACCTTCTTTTCCCAA
Organism: Tolypeutes matacus; assembly: GCA_026826555.1. Lineage (NCBI taxonomy): Eukaryota > Metazoa > Chordata > Mammalia > Cingulata > Chlamyphoridae > Tolypeutes > Tolypeutes matacus. Next base: position 557,430 of record JAKSZT010033739.1, read on the forward strand.
GTGTGCGCACATATATCTCCCCTCTCCCAAGATGATCATAGTGCTTGGTCCCCAGCTTTAGCTCCCCACACCATATGGAGCACCATTACTTCAGGGAGAAGGGCCAGAAAGAGGAAACATCTTGGCATAGCATTAGGTGCGTCATCTAGGTGACCCAATCTTGTTTTCTCCATCATGGACAGTGCTTCTTCAATTATATAGTCTATAAATGATCCAAACATATATTAGGGTGATCCTGATGGGTGCAGTTAGTGGGATGGACTGGGACAAACCATTCAATTCTTACTGGGAGCTGATGCTTTATGGGGTGGTAAGAACATCGACTATCATCAGGAACCCTGAGAGTTCTTCCTGATATACCACTTCTGGGGAATGGGCTGTATTTTCAAGAGAGAAATGAGAAGTAGTAAACTGGGAACTGGAGGGTTTGAAACCTTGTTTCTCCTCTTCTTCAGGAAGGGGTCAGGCTCACCTACCTCACTTGATCTCTGGAGCTGGAATTTGACTGACAGCCACAAGTATGCAGTTGCCTACAGGTTCCATTTGCCCTAAGCTGGACCCAGACCTAGAAGAGCCCACAGCTGCAGGATGACTCCTGGACAAAAGGTGGGAGAGGCAACAATAATTGGGAGAGAACAGTGCTATTTTCACAGTCCAGTCTCCTCCATTCTCATATTGAAGAGACTCAACATCCTTTCCATTGAGTGAGATCATGGAATCCTGGGATGTTCAGCAGGTGGGTAGTTTCCAAGATGGTGTTGCAGGTCTTAGAATCATGAATAACAAAACTTATTAGATATGAAACTATTTTAATTTTATCTGTGATATTTTACCAATAGAGTTTTCAGAATTATTCATAGATTCAGCCCTTGCCTCACTGTGACCTTAGTATCCCTTTATATTTCAATGTCTGAAGACAAGAATTTCATAAACTTTGTGTCATAATACATTAAATGTTTTTCTTATTCCATGTGGTTTTCACAGCTATCTGGATTAATTTAATTAAAAATAGGAGTTCCAATTCCCCAAAGATGCATGATTTAAGATCAATATGCCAGGTGTGTAAAGGGAATCCTATGGATGGAAGAAGTGCTGGGAGAGTTCAGTGCCCTTATGACCTCCCTACCCTGAATCCATGACACCACCACCAGGGGAACTACAATCATGTGAGGTCCTGACAAGACCTACAACCTCTACTCCTCCTCAACACTCAGAACCATGGAAACCCTTTCAACTGTGCGAATAACCAGGCACAGTCCCCTTGTCCTTTAAAACTGTGTTAATCACCACTACAGATCAGCAATCCATGATAGCTCTGGACTCAAAACAGGCCCATCTCTACATTCATCATGCATTCACTGCCTTTTCTTAAATTCATTCCATTGTGCCTTCTGGAATCTTCAATCTCAAACCCATCTCTGAATATTACTTTTATCTTCCTATACTAACTGAAACTTGGTTCTCACCTGGAACACAACTCTGAAACCTTCTCAAAGGGGATGTTTTCCTTCTGATATTCCTCATAAAACTTGGGTGTTTGCCTAATAACTGTTCATTTTCAGCTTCAGACAATGCTCACTTTTCCCACCTCCCTTCTTTCAGCTTTCTTATTCATATGATAGCACTACTCCACACATAACTCTCTCCTCATGTGGTTACCTACTGTACTTTGGTCTCCTTTCTTCCACAAGGATTCCATCTCCACCTGCTCTATGACATGGTCCCATAAGATCTGTCATGATTCATGATGGTTTCAATATGCACATACATGATACATGCAATGCACTAGCTTTGTGTCTCCTGAAACCATTTCTCCTCCAACACACTAGGCTTCTCACAATCTCACAGAATACTATAATGAACTCAAACTATTTCACTCCAAATTCCCAACTTGAAACACCCCACCATCTTGCCTCCTCCTCCTTCTCTCTCTCAAGTCTGCTCCACTTTCACTCCAAAATACATCCTACCACACCTGAAACACCACACTCTCCTTCCTTCTCACAATCTATGTTTTACACACATAATAAAGACAAAAAAGTTTTTTTTAATTATATACATTTTATTGAAGAGAAATAAAAATATCTTTGAGAGAGACATGATTGGCTATGTAGAAAATCTCTATGAATTAACAGAGAAAAAAATTCTGAGATGAATATAGTATATAGGAAGGTTGCAGGAGAAAGGCTCATCTATAAATGTTAATTGCTTCCCTAATGCCAATAATATAAATTTAGGATATGAAAATTAAAAAAACATATAATTTACAATAGTGACAAAAATGAAATATGAAGATATACATCTAAAAAAAACGTGCAGTCTCTATTTGCAAAAAGCTACAATATAATGAAGAAAGAAACCAAAGTTCTAAATAAATTAAAGATATTTTTTGTTCATGTAATGGAAGACTTGGGACTGCTTAGAGATCAATTCTTCCCAACTTAATCTATAAATTCAATGAAATCTCAAACAAAATCCCAGAAAGCTATTTTATAGGCATCAAAAAACCTATTCTAAAATTTATATGGAAAGACAAAATGTATAAATTAACAACACAGTACTGAAGGTTGAGGACAAAGTTAGATGACTCACAAACTTATTTCAATACTGAATATAAAGCTACAAGAAACAATGAAATTTGAAATTGGTAAAAAAAAAAAAAAAGTCAGGGAGATCAATGATAAAGAATACAAAGGCCAGAAATTGACCAATACAATTATAGTCAAATGATATTTGACAAAGAAGCAGTAGCAATTTAAAGGAGGGAAGAGAGTCTTTTCAAGCAATGGTGCTGGATTCAAATGCAAATAAATAAATCAGACACTTACTTTCACAAAAATTAATACAAAATGACTCATAGACCTATATATACAGCACAGAACTATAAAACTTGTACAAGATAATATAGGAGAAAGTCAAGGGGTCTAGGGCATAGGCAAAGAATTTTTATTTACAACACCACATGCACAACTTATGAAAAAATGATAGCATGTATTTTATTGAAAATAAATTCTTCTTCTTTACTAAAGACACTGTAAAGGGGATGAAAAGTCAAGGCACACACTAAGAGAAAATACTTGCACAACTCATATCTGAGAAAGGACATTTACACAACATGTACAAAGAACTCATTACCCAACTATAACAACACAAACAAACCAGTTAAAATAGTGCAAAAGGCCTATACAGACACCTCATCAAAGAAAATAGGCAGAGGTCAAAATAATATGAAAAGGGAATTAGAGGAGAAAGGTCAAGTAACGGGTAGCCCCCTTTTCCCTGAAGATTGAGAATCCTGGAGAGAGGTGTCTTCTGGGCTTAGCTGGACTGGTCAACAGACATTCCTTCAGAGTTGACATCATGACACTCCAGCAGAGGTGCCAGAAATCATGGCATTTTGTCCATCCAGATTTCTCCAGCCAGAGGTCTGAGACTGAAAAGGACTTCTCAGAGAAGCATTTGACCTGGTTAATGATGCCTGTAAGACTTTTCTAGCTGCCTGAGGAGGAGAATATACCTGGTAAGCTAAAGCTCTGTAGAATAGAGATTTGAGAAGGGACATATTATGAAATTGACAGCAAATTTCTCATAGAAATAGTGGAAATCAATGAAAAACTTGCAGAAGCTCAAACTGATACTGCAAAAAGAAAGTGAGTAGGTTGTCAGAGAGGTTTGTGGTGTGCCATAGTGTTAGCAGGCACCAGCTGGCAGTGAACAAGAAAGACATGGGGCCGAAGCTCCCATGGCTTGGCCCAGTGGCAGGCGGCAGGGGCAGCAGCCGGCTTTCTGGGCTGTGGCATGTGGCGGAGGCAAGCACAGGAGTCTAAACCCGGGGCACACACCCGCTTGCCAGCATGCACCAAGGAGAGGGAGGAGAGACCTCGGCTCCTGGAGCTCCTGCCCCGGAGCATGTGGAAGCTGAACCAGAGCAAAGTGTTTCTGGACACTCCTACGAGGAGCCATCACCGTGCAGTGTTTGCAAACTCTCCAGATGCTGTTGAAGCTGCTCTGCAAGTTAAGGATCCTGTGTAGCGCCTGAGGAGCTGTACATAGTTCATGAGATTGTTTCTTCCCCACCTGGATCAAAAGAGACTTCATAAGGAATAACATTGTTTCATCTGGATAGATATTTCTTACAGGAGTTAAATGCAGGGTCCTAACCCATGTAAAATGGAGTTGCCTGTCTTAAACATTTAAGTATGGTTACTAGCTGAATGCTGAGCAGTCCCTCTTCTGTAGTATTGGTGCTTAGCTGACTTTCAATTTTTTAAATCTCGAATGTTGTGGTTACTCTAAACAGCAGCTCTCTAAGATGTCACGGTGAGAACTTTTATGTGACTTCTGAGTTACCTGAAGAAGCTGAACATAACTAGTGATTTTCATCCATGAGCAATAATGTTGTTTCAGGATGGGCTCTGTTGAAAAATTTAATTTGATCCTTCATTTGTCCTGCTCCCATGCCTTCCAATGATGGCTAAACTAATTTTTTTCTCTGTGTTTTTATCTGAAACATTTTTTAACGTACAGGAAAGATGGAAGAATAGAGTGAACATCCACACTTTCACCTAGTTTCACTCATTGTGAACACTGCCACTATTAGTGTGCTTTTTCTGACCCTTTGGTTCTCTATTTCTGTTTTATATTATTAGGGTATCTGTAGGTTAATGTGTCAGAAAAATCTTTGCTGTAGAAAAAAAGAAAGATTTTTGTTCATTGTGACAGGTTAGTCATACTCTAAATTTAGTAAATTCCTTTGAAAGGACTGATCTTTCTTCCAGAGCTATCTTCTCTTAGAATTAAATTATAAAATTTATGACAAGTCTACCGTAAAACTTCTGCCTAATTCCTTTCTTGGGATAGAGAGAGATACTGTGAAATTTATATGCAACTAACAATTTTTTTCAACTTTTATTTTAAGGTTCAGAGAAGCAGGAATTAATACATGTGTAGGATTTAATGGATCTCTTAAATTTCTTATCATATTAGAAAGAAGACCTCAATTCTGTTTCATTTTCAGTCTTTCAGCCCTTATTCCCCCTAAAAAAAATCGATTAGCAGATTTATTTTTAAACATGCAGCTTGACAGTACATCTTGCCTTATTCTAGAAAGAATGTAAAAATATCTGTTGTGTTTAACTTCCTTGGAAATCAGTATAAACAATTATAATTTCCACTGCCTTGTGTTGCTTTTAAAAAATAAAAAAGAGCTTAATATTAGTTCTGTATGTTTGAAATGTGAGACATTCAAAATCATAATTTAGGTTTAAGGATCATTTTAAACTATTAGCCAAATAACTTTACCATTGTAAAAAATAAATTTCTCTGATCTTCTCATTGGGCCATTGGCCTTTTTTGTCATACATATATGTCTATTATGTAACAAAATAGAATGGTGAGGTTTAAGACTCCCGGGGATGAGCCTCCCTGGCAATGAGGGATTAATACCAAGTGCCAACTGGCAACACAACTGGAAAAAGACTTTGAATTAAAGGGGGAAAAGGTAAAGACAAATGAGTTCAAGGGGCTAAGAGACTTCAAAGACAGTCGGGAGGTCATCTCAGAGGTAACTCTTATGCACACCTCAGTAGGAGCTCATAGAACATCTAAGTGCCTATTGCCCCACATAGAGGGGCTCCTGAGAGCTCTGGAGACACCCAGGTCCTATATAAGTGAGGTTAGACCCAGAGACTGATGCCTTATCAGTGGGCTCTATTTTGGAATCTGTGCTCCTGAGAGTGACAGAATTGGACTCAAATAAGTCCTCCCTGCACATGGTTCATCAGTCCCTTCTATTCAAACCTATATGTGATGCTGAAATTCTTAGGTATACTTCCAGAGACTGGAGCCTCTGGCCTGCCTATGTGCCAGGTATGCATGGAATATCGGTGTTGCTGCAACTCCTACCCTACAGCTCAATGGACTCATCCAAGTCACCTGACGAGGAGACAATGATGGGAAATGGCCATCCCAGGGAATGGAGAGGGCCTGCATCTGCAGGCAGGATCATCCCACCCACCATATCCATGGGATATAAGCCCTCTTTCACTTGGAGGTGGAGTGGGCATCACCATCCCAGTCCCCTCAGGATTGGGGGAAGAACTATGGACTAGAGTGGACTTGATGGTATTCTGTTGTTCACATATGGTGATTCTAGCAATGGAAGAAATTATAACAATGAGGTGGATCCAGTGGCCACTAGACACTTTTGGGGCAGGGAGGGGATGAGCAGTTGAAATACAGGGGCTTCTTTGGGATTTGGAGGTTGTCCTGAATACCTTTGCGGCAACGGATGTAGGCCATTTTAAAACAGCACACACCACTCAGAACTCTGTGGGAGAGAGTGTTGTCTATGGTGTGAACTGTGGTCTATGTTTGGTGGCAAGGCCCCAGGATGTGTAAGCCCATTGAGGGTGGTGGGCCACACTTGTGCGAGATGTTTGTGTGGGATGTGGTGGGAGGTGTGGGAGGTGGGCAACATGGGAATCCCAGTGGGTTCCATGTAGTATTTTGGATATCTAAGCACCTCTTAAAATATATTTATATGTATACATAAATAACATTTTTGTAAGCTAATGCACATAAATGCATATACATTTATATATCATTTTGCAAATGTTGGTATGTATTGTGAAAATTTTGATTTTTACCCACAATAAAATATATATATATATATACACAGAAAGAAAGACATGGCACAAACTTTCATTGAGTTTATGTATTACAGCTCCACATGTCCAAAATGGAATTCATGAAATTCCTTCTCACCCTTCTCTGGGATTAATTCCTCAACTTCCTCCCCCACAGTTACATGCTAAGGTCTAGCTAAACAGAAAGAATATACTGACAATTTGAGTAAAGCTTTCTAATAGGATGCCTTTGAAAAAGCCAAGGAAATTTTAACAAGGATGAAATACTTAAAAAATATAGAAGATCAGGTTAAATAAAATTCCACCCTAATGGTTCTAATTTAAAATTTATCTATATAAAGTTCTTGTATTTTTTTAAAAAGGAATATGAAAAGAGTCTTATCATCATTTGTCATCTGGGAATTGCAAATTAAAACAATGAGATAAAATTAGCTTCTATGTATTTACCCAACTGATTTTAAAATAAATGACCACAAATAACCAACACATGAGTGATCGTGCCATTTTCATCCATTATCACCAAAATCTGGAAGCAACCAAGACGTCCTTCAACATTTGAATCAATGAACCAAAGTGGTACAGCCATACAATGGAATATTATTATTGTTTCTTTCCTTTTTAAAAAGAGTTAATTTTGCTCTATATTCTCTGAAATTATCTCAACTTAATCTTTTAAAGTTTTTACTAAAATTTCCAATATTATTTAATATATCCAAGTGCATTCTCTTTCCTATCTGCTAATTTCCGGTATAGCATTCTTTTCTATTCATAGACTGGAGATCAGTTTTTTTATGCCTTTTTCCCTTTTTTTTCAATAACTTATTGAAATGTAATTTATTTTAATAGTTCATTATAAAAGTTTTATTCCATATGTTCCTGTACTCCCAAGTTACTTCCTATCCAAGTATTTGTTTATCCTTGATTTATTTGCATTTTGTTCTGCATATTTCCTCAAAATTTGTAATATGGATAGTGTCTCATTCTTATAAAAATGTCACAAAGAAAATAACTAGAGAATTGGTATATGTTGTCAAGGTTTCTTGAATTGTGGAAAGATCTGGAAGGAACCCACATTTAACCATATTATTTTTATACATCTCACATTAGTCAGTTTTAATAAAAATACCTTTCATCACTTCATTCCAGGCAACATGAAGACTAGCTGATATCCCCAGGAAATTTCTATATTGAAAACAGACTAGTTTTCCCACTTTCCAGGTTGTGGAAATTCTGGTAACCCTTCTCTCCAGTTGTACCTTGCATCTAAGATCACAAAAGTTCATGTCCTTGAGCACAGAAGCAATGCCACACAACTCAAGTAAAAAGGCAATCTCCATTACACTCATGGAGTAAAGAGGCCAATAATAATTTTCTTGGGATAGATACAGATACTGTGAGATTTATGTGCAACTAACAAGTTTTTTCAAAACTTTGGGTTCTGCAAAATGGAGATCCACCTTCTTCCACATCAACCTTCTCAAGACATTTAAGTACCCTTAAGACCAATTTCCCCCTTTACATCAGGACAGTGGGCAGCTCTTTGGTCTGAGAATCCAGTTAATGGTGCCATCAACTCAAACCCTGGTTTGGAATTCACAGACAGGAATCTGGCCTGAGCCACCTTTTGCTGTTTCTTTTTGGGAAGGCAGGGTGGGGAGGGTTTGAGGAGCACTGGAGGCCAGTCCTCCTGCTCATATGAACAGAGCTCCTCCATCCATTCAGCCTGGGGTTGATGATCCAGTGAATAATGAGAGGTGCTTGCTTTGTGCAGACAAAGCAGACACTCTGGGAAAGTATGGCAGGGCTGGGTGAGAACTCTGATTGGAGTGTCCCCTGCTTACATTTCCTCCATCCCACATACCCTTGCTCTGTGCCCACTTGCTGAAGGAGCTGGTCTTGTCTCTCCTTAAAGGTGTTGTAGTACTGGGCTCCTACAAGCTGAGAACTGCTTTGCTCTTCTCTTTACCTTTGACTCCCCTCCTAAGCTTTGATGTAGAATCTTCACAGTTATGACACTTTTTTTCATGGTGGGCCTCCTTCTAAGGCATTGACACAGATGAGATAATTTTCTTGTATAAATGCTCAAAAATGATTCATAACATTATCCCCTTCTGTGACTGTAGACCCTGAGGAAAGGGTGATCAGTGACCTGGGTTGAACAAAACATGGGTTTTGTGGTGTGCAGGCTCCATGTTGTGGAATCCAAATACCACCTTGGGGAGTAAGTGCAGCACTGTGTGCTCACACTGCAGAACCCCTCACTAAGGCACAGATCTAGAAGATGGCATGAGCACAACTGAAGCCAAGTAAAGCAGGGCCAGGCTGGGTCATTCCCACCACCCAACACAAGTGAACCTTGGAAACCCAGTGTCTGTCACCAGCTCAGCCTCTTGTATCCACAGGGACCCCACATGCGAATTACCCTGGGGCCTCACAGAATAAATCCCTGTCAGGCTGGGCCTGTGTGGTTGGTCTTCATCCTCCAGATGCCCATGTAGATTCTGGGGCTCCTCCTCTGCCTGCTGGCAGCTCTCCTGAATGAGGGACTTGGGGGTTCAGGAGTTCACAGGGGTTTGATTGTAGGGTAGGGCAGACTAACATTGGCTGTTCTTGTCCCCAGATTTACTGTCTGAGCTCACCATGAAGGAGTCAGGCCCTGGACTGGTGAAGCCCTCACAGATACTCTCCCTCACCTGCACTGTCTCTGGGTCTCTGCTACCAGCAGTTACATCTGGCACTGGATCCACTAGCATCCTGGGAAAAGGCTGGAGTGGATGGGGTTCTGGAGTGGGGGTACAGGATATAACCCAGCTTTCCAAGGCTGTATCTCCATCACTGCTGACATATCCAATAATGAGTACTATCTGCAGCTGAGCTCCATGAGCACGGAGGACACAGCCACTTGTTACTGTGCAAGAGGCACAGTGAGGGGAAGGCAGGGTAAGCCCAGACAAAAACCTCCCCTGCAGGAGGGAGATGGGCTGCAGGGGTTCTCAGGACCACCTAGGACAGGACTCAGCCCTAGGAAGAGGTATAGGGTGGGAAAAGTTTCCTGTCAGGGTCTGGGGCTTCATCCCCACAGAGCCTATTTCCCTGAGGACTTACCTTCTCCTTGTCTGGGTTCTCCTTTATTTCAGTCCCCAATGCAATGTCAGAAATATCCAAAGCTGCATTTATTTCACTTCTAGATGGAAATGAGGTCACTGCCCCTGTCTCTCTATCCCCTTATTTTGGTCTTTGACTTAGTTCCTAGTGTGACCTTTTGTAGCTCATTTGAACTAGTATGTCAAGTACCACCCAAAAACCACAGGTATTCTGTGGCTAATAATATCTTTCTGTTCTTTCTTAAACTTAAACCCAAATTAGGGAAAGAATGAGAAATTAAACTTTCATTTTTTCTTTATAAAATAGATTTCATATCTTTAAGTTTTAGATTCACAGAAAACTGAGAAAATATACAGAGACTTCCTGTAGATCCCAAAAATATTTTTCTACTGTTAGTCTCTTCTATATCCATGATACATTAATGAAAACTAAGTTATCATTAATAATAATAAATGATAGATTTTATGGATTTCACCCATTTTTCCATGTATGTTCTCTTTCTTATATTGGATAGAATCCTGTACACCATGCCTTTTTAATGTTTAGAAGAATATGTGACTGTTTGGTCTTCTCCTTTGCCTGGTGATAGCCTTCCAAGTTGAGTGTCTCTCACTTGGGACATGTGTCTATGAGGATGGCTGTGATTGCTGTGACTGTCAGGGATTGATCCTTCTTCCTTCCTAGTGCCTTATTCCAGGTGCAGCTGCATAAGTTAAGCCCAGGAGTAGTAAAGCCCTCACAGAACTTTCTTCTCATCTGCTCTCTCTGTTTATTTCATAGCAACCAGTATTTCCTACTAGCATTAGATTTGCCAGCTCTCTGAAAGCAGCTCATTGGTTGGGAAAATATGTTATTTTGGAGTCAGAAAATACAACCCATCCTTTCACAGCCATATTGCAACTCCAGGGACACTCCAAGAACCAGTTTTCATTGCAGAAGAGCTCCATTACTGTCAAGAGTAATGTGATGTATTACTGTGCTGGAGACACACATTTAGGGGATGGCAGGTTAACCCAGACACAAACCTTCCCTGCAAGGCACAAAAGAGTGCTGAGTTAAAGGGACACTAAGGACCCATTGAATACAGGGAACCAGCCCAAGAAGGGGGGAAATGTTCTGCCAGGATCTGAATTTTTCTCATTGCCACAATTTAGAAAAATAACAGTAAGTTATAGTAATCCACTTCATCTCACTACAATAATCAAGACTGCAGTGGAGGGAAGCAGATGTGTCTCAAGTGATTGGATTCCTTTTTACCATATAGGAGGTCCAGGATTCAGTTCCCAGGGCTTCCTGGTAAAAAGTAAGCTGGCTCAAGTCAAGAGCAGTCCACATGGAGTGCTGGACCATGCAGAGTGCTGGTCTGTGCAATAGTGTTGGCCTATGAGGAGAGCTGGTACAGCAAGATGATGAAACAAAAACAGACAGAGAAGAGAGGCAATAAAAGATTCAGCAGACAGGGAACTGAGGTGGTGCAAGAGATTGAGAAGTCTCTCTCCACTTTGGAAAGTCCCAGGATCAGTTCCCAGTGCTGCCTAAAGAGAAGACAAACAGACACAGAAGAACACACAGAGAGCAGATAGTGAGTGCAAACCAGTGAGGGGGATGGGGAAAAATAAAAAAATGAAAAAATCTTTTTTAAAAGACTGCAGTGGAGGGATAGATACATAGATTAATGGAACCAAATATGTGTGCTATGGATAAAATAATTAATTAGATATAAAATAAAATGATCAAACCATTCTAAAAAATCTAATAAATTATACTTCACCCAAATGAAAATATATTTTGAAAGAGTCTTCTGGAAAAAAAATGAAAAGAAAACAGGAAATTTCAAGAATATAATTAAAATATATGTCCCTTAAAATAACTGCATCAGGGAAGTTGATGTGGCTCAAGCATTTGGGCACCCACTTACCCAGGCTCAGTTCCTGGTGCCTCCTAAAGAAGATGAGCAAGAGAACAAGCTGAAACAACAAGATAATGCAATGAGATGATGAAAAAGGAGACATAATGAAGAGACACAATGAGGAAACACAATGAGAGCCACAAGTGGGAGCAGAGGTGACTCAAGCAATTGGGTTGTTCCCTCCCACATGGCAAGTCCTGGGTTTGGTTCCAAGTGACTCCTAAAAAGAAGATGAGCTCAGAACTAACAGACACAGAGAGCAGGCAGTGCAAATAATGAGGGGGGGATAAAAACATAAAATACATCTTTAAAAAATAACGGCATCAAAATATATACCATCTTTTACTACTCAAAAAAAAGAATGCAAGACAATAAAACAGAGAAAGAATACCACAGACATAGGAATAAATGAACACATGAATGAAGGCTCAGTATCTTAATGTAGAATAAACATATATGCCTGTAATTTCTCTATGATGTACATACCAAAAGTATTAAAAACAGGCATCAAATACTAATACAAGAATGGTTATAGCAGTACTATTCACAATTGTCAAAAGATAAATACATTCCAAAAGTCCATCAATTGATGAAATGATAAAAACATATGGTATATCCACACGATAGAATATTATTTAACCACAAAAAGAAATGGAAGTCAGGTAAATGTTACATTATGGATGATCCTAGAAAACATTATGCTAAATGAAAGAAATCAAACTCACAAACTACAAATTGCATGATTCCATTTATATGAAATATCCAGAATAAGAAGTCCATAGAGAGGAAAGCAGATTAGTGAAAGTCAGGGCCTGGGGAGAGGGGGAAAATGGGAAGTGGTTAGTTAATGGGCACAAGGTATAATTTGTGTTATACCTTTTGGGGACTAGATACAGATGATGTTTGTACAATCTTGTGAATGTACTAAATGCCACTATATTTCACACTTTAAATGGTTACTTTTTTGTTATATTAATTTCATCTAAATAAAAAATAAAATTTCTGCATCTGCACATGAAAATTTAAAAGATCCATTAAAAACAGTGCAAACAAAAAAAAAAATACCCATTAAAATTTAGTGCCTACTGATGCACAGTCACTTGAGCCATAAAGGCAAGAGTGGAGATCTGACTCTAAGTTCAAGGTTAGTGGTAGCTTTTGGAGGGAAGAAGGGCTGTGACTGGCATGAGGCAAATGGGGGAATTGGTCAATTTCTACTTTCTGACTGGTTGGGAGCAACAATGATGAAAATGTATAATTTTTGTTCCTCTGGGCTCATTCTCATTAAAGAGTGAAAAATGTAATGTAAAATAACAATAAAATATAGAATATGTCAACGACTTATCTACTGATTCAGCCACTCCCATTTCTTTTCCAGTCCTACCAACTTGCAGCCTAGAAAATTTGGCACTTTTAAAAGGTGAACATGTAAAAGTTTATAGATACTGGATCCATTCCCTTCCATTAGCAAGCCCAGTGATCCATTGCATCAATCATATTATACTATTTGTGCCTTATGAGTAAGAATTAGCAACTTTAGAATTATTGGTAAGATATTTGTTTATCAGAAGGTGGGAAATAAATAATACAAAATGCAGGGGCCTTCCACTTATGTGAAATTTCTAGGCATCCAGTGGTGTGAGTCTTGCAAAGATATCCTCTCTAAGGTTAAGAATAAACTTATTCATGTATTTAGTTCTATAACCAAAAGAAAAGAAAAAATCCAGGTCTACCAATTAGGTTTTTGGGGACAACATATTCCTTACTTTTTGTTCTTCCTCTGACCTATTTTTTATGTGACCTAAAATGTTGCTAGTTTTGCATGGGGACCTAAACAAGAGATAGATGGCTCTGACAAAGGCAAAGGCTGCCATGCAAGTTGCCCTTCCACTTGGTCCAGAGGAGCCATCAGCTCCAATAAGAAGAAGAGCCAGGGGCAGAGAGAGATATTGTAAGGAGACTTTGGTAGGCTTATTGAAGTGAATCACAGTAGAATTATAATGTAAAATATTTGCCTGGAAAGAGGAATGTCTACAGGTGCATTTCCATACGCATTCATTAGTTATGGCAAATGATTTAGCTGGATTAAGTACTTGGAAGAAACACTGTTGGAAAAGTTATCACAAGGAAGTCTGTGAAAGAATAATGTAGATAGACATTTATGAATGTGTAAAATGAAGATATTGGTGTAAGTGGGTGTTCAAGAAAGAGTGATCTCATCAGAGGAGGATTTTAAAAATTGAATGATTAGGATGATCCATTCTGTGAGTACAAGTATGCCTCTTTCCACACACTATCCTTTCATTTCTCTATGAACTCAAACAAAGTGGACAAGATGGCAGTGGTGGAGATTATGGGAGGGATCAGCTTGCTGAGGGCAAATGGAATAGGAATTGCTAGTGAAAAAAGGTAGTTATAAATGCCAAACAACCATATAAGTAAAAAATGAATAATAAAATTGTTTTGAATATTTTTTCCTTTATATGTTCTGAACAAGTTTGTGTGTATATCTTTGCTTGCTTGCCTCTATTATCATCATCATATAGCATAAATTATATTAACTTTACATCAGAATATTTAAGTTAATGGATATCAAGGTTGTCATTAGGGAAATCATCCAGGATCTTAAATTTTCTTTCTGGGAAAAGGCTAGTAAACTATGGATTATGAGTGAAGAGTATATCATGATAAAATGAAGTTTGACTTTATCATTCCATTCACTATTTGGTTACCCTTTCCTGGGTATAACTGGATTGCACAAATTAGTCACTGCTTACTTGTTTCTTATCTTTATGGATATGTTAATACTACATTGGATTTATTTGGAAGTTAAAGATGTTTTAAGGAAAGGCATATGTATTCTCGGTTGAAAAGGGCCGGACAAATTACTAAAATTACAATCATGGTGTTACTACTGAGGAATGACATTGGGAAAATGGAAAAGGTGGCACCAAACACCCTCCTCCATATATATTTCAAAAATCAATCAGAATCAATTATCACCAACATTGTCAGGGAATATATGCATACTGTATATTCCATTTTTTATTCCACACATCTATATACACACACACACATATATAGAATGGCTGAGGTAATTGCACGATGATTTCCAAAGCCATCCTTGATTCTTGACTGCATCCAAATCCCTGACAAGCTCATTCAACACATTCTTGCCTGGAAATAGAGGAAACTGGGCTTGGTGAGGGCAAAACCCAGGGAAAGGATTGTGTTTTCCAAGGGATCAGTCAACATCCATCTCCAGGATGTCCCTAAGACAAGAACCTTCCCTCATCTCCTTTCATTTTACATACAGAGTTATCTCCTAAATGCAATTCACCACATGGGTAGACAGATGAAACCACAGCACACATTTACTTAAATTTAGGTTCCTTCTATGTCAGGAAGTACATTTTCCTGGCATCATGTACCTCATGCACAAGAATAGGAAAGCCTTGTGGTTCTTCCTCTTTCTTTTGGTGACTCCCAGATGTGAGTTTCTCAGGGATTCAGACAAGAAGATAATGAGGATAATGCATCTGATTCCATGACTCACTGTTTTTCTCCTTGTCCTCAGCTGTCATGTCCCAGGTCCAGCTGCAGGAGTCAGGACCTGGCCTGGTGAAACCCTCCCAGACCTTGTCCCTCACCTGCACTGTCTCTGGATTCTCTTTAACCAACTATCATATGACCTGTATTTGCCAGGCTGCAGGAAAAGGGCTGGAGTGGGTCACTGTAGTATAGACAGGTGGGAGAACACAATATAACCCAACTGTACATTCCCAACTCATTATCAGCAAAGACAACTCAAAGAATGAAGTTTGTTTTAAGTTTATTTTCAGCTGAGCAGCCTGAGTTTCAAGGACACAGCCATATATTATTGTGCCAGATACACAGTGAGGGGAATTCAGGGAGTGCCCAGACACAAACCTCCACTGTAGGTCAGAGAGGGTTGGGCTGCAGGGGTGCTTATGACCACTAGGGGGTGAGCAAGGGCCATCAGCAGAGGCTGGTGCAGAGATGGATGTGGGAGGCATTTCCTGGCCTTGCCTAGGGTTCCCTCTTCTTGCTGCACAACACATAACCCCCTGAGAACCTGCACTTCTTCTTTTCTAATCAGTGCTGTAAGGTACGCAAGATTCAATCTCAGAACTGTTTTTACTATATTACTTGTGTGTGTAAATACAAATCATTTTTAAAAATATATGTAAAATCTGGGAATTTGTCCCCATCTTTTCAATATGCTCAAAAATGCAAACCAAATTTGCATGTAATATTTTTGTGAATTCACCTCTCCCAACATAACACTTGTCTAAGAATGTCCTGGAAAAATAATAATATTACTCTGCTCACCAATATGGCACTCTCTGGAAGCAGCATCTAGTGCTCCACTTTCTTCCCTCCCTCTCATGTGACATCAAGGATCAGGTCCTTGCATTACATTAAGTCCCTTATAAATTATGATTCAGTTATGTACAATGCAGTCTTTGTATAAGGGACTCTGGTTTTCAAATCAAATTAATACATATATAACAAAATTTTATCTATATATCTTTTAATATGGATTGAATGTATATATATATATATATATATTCAGGGCTAAAAGAAATCTTAATAAATAACATTTGATTGTACATGACACTTAATTGATAGAATGTTGGTATGATGAACCAATTGAAATGAATAATTTGTGATAGAATAAAAGATAATTAAATGATATGCTTTTGGAAATTACCAGAGATGAACACAATTAGAGGATGTAAATGCAAAGTTGCAAGGGAGAAGGAAAAGAAGGTAGTGGGTTTTATCCTGAGGATAAAAGAAGATCCATTGTATGGCTTTTTATTGAAATCCACTAAAGCATAAAGATGCTTGAAGGGAAGAAAGCAATTTTATCTATTAACCATTTTTTACCTTGTGACTTGAGTGTAATTATCTCCTATAATTGCTAGATATTTTAGTTACTCTGTGGCTTTGGAAACAATGGAAAGGAGAAAATCTATGTTGTGTAGATCAATAATCACTTCAGTTATACTCAGTTGTGCCACATTAGAGATTAGAATCCAGTATTTCAATAATAAAATTTCCACAGCCTAAATGTAATTACCCCCAAATCTTTATTCATCTCTTCACCAAAATCTGGAAGGCCAAATCACCACCTCCAGGGAAAATACAAAAAATATTCTGTATCAGCAAATGGACAATCTGAAATCTGAATACGGAGTCATGTATTTCTGTGCAAAAACAGAGTGAGGGGTTGACCATGTAAACCTAGACAAAAAGCCCCCCCTGATGGACAGCCATGAGGTGTCACTCAAGACTCACTGAGCACAGGGAGAGGTGCAGAGGGACATTGAATGATGGTTTCCTGCCAGGGTCTGGGGCTTCCTCTCCATCTAACAGTTCCTCCGTGGAACATGTCTGGATTTATGATTCTGTGCTTACAATGATGTCTCTGAATTAGGAAAGTGCAACTGTAATATATGGAAACGTTTTCACACATACCCCCTTATCGAGGCAGAAATGCCTTTGCCAGTGGTCACCAGTACAGAGTTCTGGGAAGCCCATGGCAGCCTGGTGAGACTTTTCTAATCTAATTTACCTCAGTGGGGTCCCCCAATTTGGATAAACTTTGGTATTCAGGTTTGTAGGCAAAAGGGAGGTATGTCAGGGTCCATCACTATAAATCCTAATTTAATTTCACATCAGATTAAGTTCTTCAAACAAAAGTGTTCACCTCAGACTCAGCACTGGTCTGGATGGTTGTCTGTTCTCCTAATCCATGTTCTTTTTTTCCATTTCTTAAAGGCAGTAGGGGTATGTTCAGTTAAATTTACCAATCAAATGCATCCCATGTTTCCCATGAATCAGTCTGCTTTAGTATGTTTCCCACACTCTGTCATTTACTGGTATAGCCCTCTAGTCATTTTGGGCACAAACAAAGTGATGTTTTCAGAGACCATCAGCTGGACTGACCCTGAGTCTATTATGTCCCTGAAGTTGGACATATGGAATGTGCAGTTGGAGCAACACATGCTTTGTTCCTTTTTTTTTTAACAAATCAATTTTATTGATATGTATTAATAAAGCATAAATCCATCCAAACTATAAAATCAATGGCATTTGGTGCAAACACTTCAATCATTCTTAGATTACTTTCATTATTCCAATAATAATAACAGATAAAAAACAAACAAAACATCACCTGTTAATCTCTCAATGCTTCCCCTGATGTACATAGCTACTATTCTTTTACCTTATCTCTAGTACATTTCTATTTATATTTTGTAAAAGTAGTCATATACAATATCACCCATATTCATATTTTACATGAGATTTTACTATCTTATACAGCCCCACGTTATATTTTATGTCTTTCCTTCTAGTAATATATATTACCTTAAACTTTCCCTTTCAACCACTGTCATATCCATATAATATCTCTGTTAGTTACTAACACCATGATAGGCTTTCACCATTTCTCTTCATTTCCAAAGATTTACAAACAATTTTTAAAAACAATTCTGCATAGATTAACCCTCAACTTTCCATTGTCTACTCTCATTCTATTTTGTGGTGACCTATATTCTAAGTATTCACTCCATGAGTTTACACAATGTATTTACATTATAATAATGCAATCATATAGTATTTGTCCTTTTGTGTTTGGCTTTCTTCACTCAATGTAATGCCTTCCAGGTTAATCTCTGTTTTCATATCTTTCAAGACTGCATTTCTTCTTATTACTGCATAATATTCCATCATGTATATACACCACAATTTGTTTATCCATTCATCAGTTGATGGACACCTGGGTTGTTTCCATTTTGGGCAATCATAAATAACACTGCTATGAACATCAATGTGTCAATGTCTGTTCATGTCTCTGCTCTCAGTTCTTCTGGGTAAATACCCAGTAATGGTTTTGTCAGGTCAAAAGGCAAGTCTATATTCAACTTCTGGAGGAACTCCCAAACAGTCCTACACAGTGTATGCACAATTCTACAAGCCCATCAACAGTGAATAAGCATTCCTATCTCTCCACATTCTCTCCAACATTTACAGTTTTCTGACATTTTAATAGTGGCAGGTCTAATAGATGTGAATTGATACCTCATTGTAGTTTTAATTTGCATTGCCCTAATCACTAGGGATGTTGAAAATTTTTTTATATGTTTCTTCACCATTTGTATTTCTTCTTTGGAGAACTGTATTTTCAAGTCTTTTGCCCATTTTAAAATCAGATAGTATGTCCTTTTACTGTTGAGCTGTATGGTCTTTTTGTATATCATTGATATTAAACCCTTATTGGATATTTGATTGCTAAATATTTTCTTCCATTAAGTTGGCTGCCTTTTCACCCTATTGACAAATTCCTTTGATGTGCAAAAGTGTTTAATTTTGAGAATGTCCCATTTATCTATTTTATCTTTTGTTGCCTGTGCTTTGGGTGTAAGGTTTAAGAAGCTACTGCCTACAGCAATATCTTGAAGATATTTTCCTACATTTTCTTCAAGGAGTTTTATGGTTATTGCTTTTATATTGAGGTACTTGTCCATTTTGAGTTATTTTCTGTGTAGGGTGTGAAATGGGGGTCTTATTTCTTTCTTTTGTTTATGAATATTTCTTTCTCACAGTACCATTTATTGGATAGACTCTTCTGGATTAGCTGGGAAGGCAAAACTGCCTTGACAAAAATCACTTGACTATAGATGTGAGTGTCTATTTGGTGTATTTGCTTTTTTTAAAATTTTTTCTTCACAGCTCTTCTTTGATATTTGGGTCAACTTGTCTTTAAAAATTTCCAGCTTAAATTATCAAAATTGGGCCAGGGTCTCACTCATGGGACACAGCTTTTCTCCCAGGGAGGATAGAGAGAGAACCAAAAATAGATTTTGTCTATGCAATTTCCAGATAAGTAAGCAGATGTCTTTCATTAATGCACCCTTCCACTGAAGTGTTTCAGTCTGGGCTTTCCTGTGTTTCTGTGTTGAATCTCCAGAGTGGAGTCAAATTCACTGCAGAAAATCCCTCCTACTCCAAATTCAATGCAGAAAATCCCTCCTACTCCACTTCCCACTTCCCTTGAAATGGCTGACAGGGTGGAAGATATCGGTTCCCCTTTCAGTCAGTTGCAGAGAGCCAGGGGCTTTACCCCAATTAATATCTTGAGTTGGGGGAGTGGAGCCCATTCTAGTTAGTGCTGGGGTTTGGTAACTCATGTTTGCTGCTTTGGGTTCTTCATCTCTCTGTCCCTCACCCTCCTAGGAGTTTTTGGTGGAAGGAGAGGTGGATCCTGCACAATGCAAAGCATGGCAAGACTACCAGATGCATTTCGATAGATTCATAACGTTCCTTGTGTAGGGAGACCTGGAGCTATCCCACTGTTTGTGAAAGCTAATTTAACTGATGAATAGTGGAGTTCTGAATTAGAAAGCTCTTTAGGCAGCCTCATCTCAGCTACCTTCTACCATCTTCAGATATAGAGGTAATAATTCAATCCCCTGATAATAGTTTTTCTTTCCTATTTGGTTGCACATTAGGTTGAAGAAAAATTTTACTTTTTATTTATCCCACTCTATCCTCATTTCTTCTGAATTGATCTGTGAAGACCAAAAATTAGTTAAAAGTCAGGTCCTTCATATTTTCTATATATATGTGGGAACTTCAATGTATTTTCATTGTGGGATTTTTTTTTTTTAATATATTGACAGTTTTTTTTTCCCCCTTCAACCTAGCAGAACTCTCCTATATTAGTACTTCAAATCTTGTTTCTTAACACTTCCCCCTTCTCTTTTATGGAGCATTTATTAGATTTTTTCAAGTTCTTCCCAGTCTATCCTAGTTAATTTTTAGACTCTTTTATAAGATTTTCATTTATTTTTATCTTTTCAGTGAATATTGTGTTCTGTCTTACAAATCATCATTCAAATAATTGTCTTTTTTTCAGAATTACGTCTAAAGTTAAAAATTATCTATTTAGATATTTCAGAAAGAAGTTCATACAATAACATCCTAGAATATAATTTCATAATTAAGAGTCAGGGTATACACTGAGGGTTCATCTTTTGGATGATCCTTGGTGCTTTCATTTGCTTAATCACCAAGATGAATGTATCAGTGCAGAGAAAAATTTATCAAGTAAAATAAAAATTATGGAATTTTTAAATGAAGCCATAGAGTTGCTTTGTCTTGATATCCTGATTTTTACTGTTGCAAAGAAGAGGACAATGCAGTTCATCTATGCCTTATTGGTGATGGGATTAAAGAGACAAGTATTGCTGACACTCAGATCTCATCCATAGGAATTCAAATTAGGTAAGTTTCATTTTTCTTATTTGGAAGTCATGAGATTTTTTAAAATGTGTAGTGTTTTTCAAGGTATCTGAGGTGTAAATGTAAATGTCTGTTTCCCCCTTCCCCAAAGATTTTGAATGACATTGAGTTAATATTATTTCTTTTTGCACTCCCTTTTATTGTTCACTCATGTCTGCATTTCTACCTTGATTAAGAATTATGGTTGGCTTTCCTAACAGATTCACTCTTGAGAGATATAAGGGGGGGGTTATAAGCCCCTTCTCAGTTGGAGGTGGAGTGGACATCAGCATCCCAGACACCTCAGGATGGGGAGAAGAGCTATGGACTAGAGTGGACTTACTGGTATTCTAGTATAGATATATTGTGATTCAAGCAATGATAGAAATTACAACATTGATGTGGAGCCAGTGGCCACTGGAGGCTCTGGGGGCAAGGTGAGGGAAAAGCAGTTGTAATACAGGGGCTTTCTTAGGGCCTGGGAATTGTCCTGAGTGACATTGCAATGACAGATATAGGCCATTTTATATCATATAACATGCAGAACTGTGCGGGAGAGAGTGTGGTCTACAATGTAAACTATGGTTCATGCTTAATGGAAATGCTCCAGGATCTGTTTATCAGTTGCAATTAATGTGCCACACTAATGAAGGATGTTTATGTGGAAGGTTGTGGGAGGTGTGGGAGGTGAGGCATATGGGAATCCCTATATTTTTTGTGTAACATTTATGTAATCTAAGTATCTTTAAAAAATTCATTCCAATAAGAAAAAAGAATTAGGGTTGGCTTTCCTATCAGATTCACTCTTGGTTAATAATAATTTTTAAATAATCATATAAAAAATCCAAATATCAATTCTCCCTCCCTTTAAGGATTTCTGAGATACACGTTGAATATTTTTATTCACTAGTCAAAACAATCTTTTTGCAGAGCAAATGTTTGTCATGAGACACATTTATTTTATGAGCCTCTTGGACTAAGATCCCTTTATTTTTAAGAAATAGGTGTGAAATTGAGGGTGTGGAAGTATTACATTTATACCACTTATTGAATTTCATGCTTCTTTATAAGTAACCATATTCAGGATTCACATGATTGTTCTAATCACTACTTAAGAGCATGTGTGCAAAGAGTCTGGCAAACATTCTCCCAATACTGGATCCCATACCGGACATCAGGTTGGTTATTTGTCTCTTTCTCTGGTTGGGGACTTCATCATCATGGATTGCTGAGAGTCATGGCAGTAGGTTGGCATGACATGGGGCTGGCTCAGGGACAAAGTGGCTAGGTCTTTCCCATCCTCATCTCATTTCCCAATCAAAGAGGGGGATGGAAAAGTGAGATATGCACTATATAATGAAGGATCAGCTTCATCATGGTCCACTTTGGAAGAGTCTGACCTCCACAGAGTCTTCATGGCTGGGACATTTTGACTGACAAAATGTTTTCTCTCTTCAAGAACAGATTCCTATTTCTGGAATTCTGAGTGGCATCACTGTTTCTTCCTTCTACAACAGGACTCTATTGTCCTGCAATTATCACTGACTTCCCAATAAAAAGCAACATTGAGGCCATGGTCACAGCTGGTAGGTTTCCTTAACAGGCCTTGACCCTACTGAAAGCACCAATATCACAACCAAGGGAATATTTTCATTGTCACCTACAGAACCAGAACATACTGGCAGAAAGTTCTTTTTGCATCATCTCACCCATGTTACCTGTGCTTCTTATTCATGAAACCTATACTCCATTCTCTGCTACCATCAACCACATTTATTTGTATTTTCAATGTGACATTTCCATAATTAATACTCTTCATATCTCCTTCACCAATTTTTTCATATTCCTACCCAGCTCCACAAAATAACATTAGTCTAGCACCATCCCAGGTAATTATGTTCTTTTGCTACATACTTCCTAAGGAAGTGGCAAGTTCATTACAAGATCACCTCTCATATCTACATTAAAAGAAGTATCCACCAGCTGCATAGAGTGTAATTTGTGGTCCTTATTTATTCAATTCATGCCCTTTGCCACTCCAATTTCTTCTCACCACATCTATACCAGCCTTCTATGACTATGTGATTACCTGGAACCTGGGTCCTGACTTCTTTTTAATACCCAAATTCTGCCAATTCCATTGGTGACATCAGAATCTAGGTAGAATCCTGTTCACCTCACATCACTGTCTTCCCCACTTGTCCTCAGGTTAGTGATATATTTTCCTTAACTTGTTTATTTTTCACTCACTTGACTAATGTTATTAAGTAGCATGGATGCAATTTGCTACATTCAAGGTCTGTTCATGATAAGCTAGTGAGGAAAACTTTTTTCAGAGCAAAGGTGATCTAAATCAATTAATGCTTGGGGAGGACACTCAGGTTGAGGTGGATTGAATTGCCCCAGCCACACTCATTGTGGCTTGTCCCAGGAAGGAGACAGCTGGTATTCCTTGAACAATCTAGGTTGCCAGAGCTGAGGTTTTATATTGGTGCTTTCTGGATCCATGGGGAAAAATAACACTAGCAACATGTATGATATCCAGCAGCAGAGAGAACTTACTGTAACTGTGTACATAAAGTTGTCTCTGTGAGTTGACTTCAGAAAATGGAGGAGGCAGCTCCAAACTTCCATCTCACCATAAATCCATCAAAAAAAAATCAGATATCTTCATAACTAACTTTTCCAGTGACTGAGTATGTGTTTCTAAGGGAATAGAGACACATTGACCTTATTCCCCAACTCATATTTGATCTTTGTTTATATCTTTCTTCCTGATGAATACCTTCAGGTTCTTTCCAGGTCTGGAACAAGAGGTAGTTGACTAAGTGAAAGGGCAACCCCATGGAGAGGGCTGTGTTCACAGAGGGCATAACCAGTATCTTGTTCCCATGGGAGCCAGCACCCTGATCCCAGGGCAAACCCCTCTCTCTTTTTCTCCTTTATATAAAATATAACTCCCACTTGCAAATCATCACTTACAGAACCAGAATGAAACCACAGAACCCATTGACTTAAATCTAAGATCTATTTCAAACTAGAAATACTTTCTGGAAATCATGGACTTAGTTTCTAGAATATGAAAGCCTTGTGGTTCCTCATCTTTCTTGCAGCAACTCCCAGAGGTAAGCATCTAAGGAATTCAGACCAAAACATAATCGGGAGGGTACACCTGAACACATGGCTCACTCTGTTTCTCCTTTCCTCTAGATGTCCTGTCTCAGTGCCAACTGAAGATGTTGAGCCTATTAAATGAGTACATTAAAAAAGAAATCCTTTAAATAAATATCCTACATTAACACCTCAAAGGACTAGAATTATAAGAGCAAATTTACCCAAAAGTCAGCATAAGTAGAGATATAATGGGTTCCAGAACAGACATAAATGAAACAGAGAATAGAAAAAGTATTAGAGAAAATCAGTAAACCTGAAAAATTATATCTTTAGATCTACTTTGTATAGATCACATTTCCCATTTTGAAAACTTAATGCAAAACCACACTAATTTAAAAAAGTGAGGTATTTGTTTAAGCATAGAATTCTACACCAATAGAAAAGAATAGTGTTTCTAGATACAATCCCTTGTTTCTTTGGTCCATTGATTTATTTTTTACTTTATTAGAGAAGTTAGGAAATTTATAGAACTAACCATATATATTTCCCCTTTTGTTCACATTAAAAAATATGTTTCATTGCTATTAATTTCTTTGTTGTTATGCTCCCATTGATTTTTTGTATGTAAAGCAACTATTTGATTTATGCAAATAGTCATGTACAATTTTAATAAAAATCTTTCAAATATCTGGTTTCTTAAGTATGAACTTATTACTTTATTTTTCATTAATGTTTTTTTTATTGAAATATATCATTCATGCATGAATGTACATAAATAATAAGTGTATAGTAAAAGTTGTAAACTTAAAAATCAAACATGCATATCATCATACAGGGCTCCCATATATCACTCCACCACCAATCCCTTGCATTGTTGTGAAACATATATTACAAACTATGAAAGAGTATTATCAAATATTACTAATAACTATAGCCAATATTTTACATTTGGCATAATTTTCCCCCAACTCACCTGTTTATAATGACCTTGTATTAGTATTATATATTTGTTATAGTTCATGAAATCACATTTTCATATTTGTTCTGTTAACCATAGTCCATCTTCAACCACAGTATTAACTGTGCTATACAGTTTTATGTCTTGTAAAATTCATTCAAAGTGCATACTAAGTGTCCCTTATTTTCCTAAAAGAGTTGGGCTGTTATCACCTCAATTTTAGAATTTTTCATTATCCAAAAGGAAAAATCCCATACCCCCTTATATCCCACAATTTTTTAATTGAAATAATATCTTCTTTTGTATTACTGAAAAAATATTGTGATATTACTATCATCCAAAATTACATTAGTTGCAATTTTCCCATGTATCACCATATTCTCAACACTTTATAAGAGAAGAACATTCTTATACTATTAAACACAATCATCATCCAACACCAAAATCACTATTATACAGTCCTGTCATTAATTATTTAGCTTCCTTTCAATTGAGAGTACAGACTCTCAATACTGACTCACCCACAACTCACAACAGTGAAGAAAACAGATGACAAAATCAGAGACAGAGAAGGAGACTCACTGGGCAAGTGTGGAAATTGAGGGATGTGGGATTATCAGTGTCCCAGACAGTGTCCATGGGTCCAGGGTGGGGAAATGGACAACATATAGAAGGACCTTGAGTGTGAAGCAAGCTTTAGATAGGAGTGGGGATAGGCTGTGTTCCTGTGCTCCAGCATAAACAGGTTCTCAGCCACCTATTTTCATCAACATTTATTTTCTGCTTCAAGGTCTGATATGGAGTATGTGCAAATGTGCTCCCTTATTTCTGCTGATGAAAGCTGGGCCATCCCTTGACCGTGCAGTTCTTAGAAGAGTCAATCCATTTGTCTGTGCTTCCCACATTATGAGCCCTGGAAAGAATGAGGATCCTCACATGGAATCTGGACTGATATGGGCTTTTATTCTGGCTCTTGTATAGGCTAGTCACATGGCAAATTAAGAAACATAGCTTCAGGGGAATGGGGGAAGGAGGGAGAAGGAGATACCAAATCAAGTCATTTCTTTTTGTGCAGTGCAGTTGGTAGCATTTATCAAAATATGAGGCATGAGAAAGCCAAGGAAGTATCTGCTAATCTCTTGGGCATCCCTACATTCACCTCCAGCATCTACTGGTTCAATTTATCATCTAAGGATCCAGGGAATAGGCTGAAATGAGTGGCTATGAGAAGCCCTGATGGGAACACTAAGAACTATGCAGACTCTATGAAGGCCCAGCTCACCACCACTAGAGATAGCTCAAAGAACATGCTGTTTCTGCAGATGAGCAGTCTGAGAGCCCAAAAAGCAGACTGTGAGACACAGTGAGGATAGGGCAATGTGAGTCCAGATGAATACCTCCCTAAGTGAGGTCCCAGGAGGCTGGGGGGTGTTGGCATAGGATGCTTCTGACCCCATGATCATGGTGCCAGCTGTTGGATCAGTCCAGATTGAAGGACAGAATACCTTTGGGCTTTCCCCTTGAGAAAAGAGTGAAATTTCTTGAGGGAGCTCTACTTAATACCTTTGTATTGCCCTCATTTTGTCCTGGTCCTCTGTGCTATGCAATTCTCTGAATCTGGAAGCATTTTATCAGTGCTATTTCCTCAAAGATGAGCTGAGAGCAAATTAGATCTAGTACACAGAGGGGAAACCCAGGAAAGGTATAGAACCCAGAAGACATGGATTAATGAAAGTAATTAGCTAAGTGAGAGATAATCAATAGGAGACATTTGGATATGGAAATGTTAGTGTGAGCTGGAGGGGAGGATCTCAGAGACCTGTAGGTAAACACAATGGTGCAGGGAAATCTCTGATGGTAGAAGCATCCTGAGTTTCTAGAGGATTTCTGTAAGCACAGTAACAAACTGACTGAGTGAATGAGTGATATATAAGGGATGGGGAACAATTGACGTGTGTATGTTGACAAAAGGATTGGAAGACACTACATCTGGGGAAACACTGCCCCTTAATTCTAAATCTCATTGTGCACTTGTAGAGCTCACAACTCTCTTTTTCTCTTTCCAATTGATTTGGTACAAGTTCTGTCTACCGTATCTGTATCCCATTTTGAAAAAGGATAGATAAGGATATTTCACACCTCTAATATTGTTTGGTACCCAGTGTTCATTAATTCAAAGTGAATTTGAATACATATCAAATAAAATATTAATTAATATTAACAAATAAAGTTATGTTAATATTGAGTCTGGAATTTCAGATGAGCTTTTGTACCCATGTTGACTAAAAGAGTTTGAGGAGATATTAAAATTACTTCAGTCCATCAGAGAATTAATAGATGTACACTTAAGAGAGAAACAAAATTGTGCCTTTGGCAAAAAGAGAAATGATCACCGAAAAAAGGTTTAGGCACAGTCAGGAAAAAAATAAATTAAAATATTAATAAAGAACATAAAATTCCATAAACTGATTGGTTTGCCAAGAGCTAAGAAGGGAAGACAAGATTAGGGGAGGCATTAATAGAAGAAAGCATATATTATTCATAGTTGAATAATATACTCCCATAGTAGCACTTTGCATTACTGTAGAATGATAGCTACAATTGTAGAAAAACAGTATTATTGAAGATGAGGAAGTGTTAGATTCCTCTAGGTTCTTGGCTATGTTGCATAAATGAATTTAAGAACATGCCAGTTTAGTTGGGCCAGTAAAAAGGAATTTATTTGGGAAATGGGGGAAAGAACAGAGCTTGCTGAGAAATAGGAGAGAATGATGGAAATGCACACCAAGTTTTGGTGCAGGCTCCTTTAGGCAGAGAAAGTGAGCTCTGCTTTGTGTGGTTACCTTTTAAACTGTTAGTTATTCCTCCCCCTTGGTATTGCTAAAGGGATGTGACCCAGCTGTTATTGGTTACCCCACCAATAATGGGAGTCAATGGTTAGGCCTGTTTGGTACACCTGGGGCCAAGGGGATGTCCCAGAAAAAGAAACTGGGACCTCAAGGTTAAATTCAAGGTCTCAGCAAAATCTTACATCCATGTTGTCTCTCAGGCATGTTGTGGCTCATCTTCTCATTTCCCTGGCTAACCTGCCTCAATTGCCCCTTCAGAGAGTTCCCACCCTTATTCTTAAGGGGGTGCTGAGGGGCAATGGTCATTCTTCTGTAGTTAATTCCTGCTGGTTAGGACAGTAGTCCTTGCCTGACAGGGCATGAACCTCTCTGGCTAATCTATTGAGGTTGAGGGAAGACAGGTCTGACACTGTGGTTGGAACTGGCTGAAATCCCTGCTAATAATTTGTTTTGGAAGGCATCGATTCTGGAAGAAATAAACTTAGAATTTTGAAGATACATGGTCCCTCTAAAAGGTTAAAGATGATGCTGGTAAGTGGCCCCAAAAGGGGGTCAGCTATGACATACTGGACCATGGGAATGAGAAAGACCAGGAGCTTTTAGGGGTTGCATCCACCTGAAGTTGGTGGGCTTCATCTTGCAGGTTTTGAATGCTGTCTAGGACTATTCCAGAGTGATGTAGATAGAAACAGCATTGTTCCTTGAGAAATAGGCATGCACCCATCCATGCTGCTGTTAGTACATTTAGAGCTCTGCAATTTTGCAGTACCACAGCAGGAAGAGAGTCTGTTTGCTGTCTTAGGACTTCTAAGGCATGGCTAGTTTTTTTCTATGCTGTTAGCTCTAGGGAAATTTTGTAATAGATAATGGGGCTTGGTATAAATTGTCAATCCCAGTTTTCCATGGTGGTGGTTAGGTTTAAGACATCTGAAAGTGGAACAAGAAGACACAATTCCCTTTTAGTTATTGTATAGGGAGAAACTACAGGAAATGAAAACAGAGATTTCTTAAGGGGTGTCTGGCTTGCCTTCCCCCTAGCAATAGGTATTTGGGTTAAACTTAGAGGGAACAGCTGGCTTTGACACAGACACTACAAAGCTTTGTCTCTTGAAGAGGAATTTCAGGCCATCCGATGTCTAGCACTCCTACATCCTGTCAGGGGCTGTTGATGAGCTGGCACTTCCTTGGGCAGCTGGCTTCACTCAGGATAAGTGCAACCAGCTGGAAATTCCTTTAACTTTAACAGCTGAGGGAGTGATCAGAACCACAGAGTAAAGTCCCCTCCATTTTGGCTGGTAATTGAAAGTGAGTCTTTTTGTCCTGCCAGGTTTTGATCAGAACCTGGTTTCCAGGTCCTGGGTGAGGAAAGGTTACCCACAGAGCACCTTGAAGGGGCTAAGCTGAAGTGGTCTTCGCTACCTTGTTTTCTCTTTTCCTTCTGTTGGGAAAATGCTTAGCCCTGTCAGGAAGGCATGTGGATCTGCTAGTCCTACCCAGGGTATGAGTGGGACAGGTTCTGGAATAAAGCCTAGGAGGGAGACCTGGGTTAAGGACATTCATTAACTACTTAGAAAATGAAGTTTACCAGGACATTTAACATGTTCAATATCCCTCTGCATATGATCTAGAATAGAAAAGATATCACCATAATCCCAGGCATAATTTAAGTAGGGAGGATATAGGCATAGTATTTAATATTAATGTACTACTCAATGCATAAGGTTTTCTTTGAGCTGTAATTAATAGACTTAAATTCCAGATTTGCAATACCTTACATATTATCTCTCCATAGGAGCAGGCCAAAATGCCAATTGTGTTTAAGTTCTACTCAATACTCTGGTGATCTTTGCTCCACTTGGTATGCCCTTCACACAGCCAGCATGCTGCAGCACCATTGGCCCTAGTGAGAAGCTAGGAAAGTAGGTTCCAGTATTCCACTGGCTTGGTGCATAGCACCCTTCAGCACTATGAAACAGTTCCAGTCTGGAGGTGATATCCATTGTACATTTGGCTGTATGGAGCTATCATTGGTTGCTGCAGGAGTTTGAAACTGCAACATAGTCTCCCTCTACTTCAGGAGCACTACCAGAGGTATAGTAACATTTTTTGTTTTAGGGGTCAGTGACAAACCTAGCCAATAACTCAAACAGAGAGTCAATCTACAGTGTATTGAAGGTCCAGTTTGAATGCACAAGAGAATTTGACAATGCTGAAGTCTGTTTCTTGATTTTTATACACCTTTACCATGAAGAGGTTAATTAGCAGGTATTTTACTTTAGCAGTACAGGAAAAATAACTCTTTCCATTCTTTTAAAATAAAAACTGAAGATTCCCAATGGAATCAAGATTAACTTTTGATACCACCACTTGAATATGGAGATTGGTGTGGCTTCCAAATAGGTTTCACTGCTATGAAGTTACTTTTTGCCATTAATATCAATTTAGGTTTCTTGTTAGTAATGGCTTCCTGGAATTAGACATTTAAATGTTTCAGTTTAGAAGATGCTTTTATTGACCACAACCACATAGACTGGTTCATTTACTTTAGATTGCAATAGTAACAAGTGGAATTTACTTTATCCATTTAAAAGAGGGCAGATCATCATTTTGTTAATTTAATTTCATTAGCTATGCATGTAACTTTCATCACCTTAAAGATTTAATAAATTTACTAATACCAGTAGGACAGGAGACAGGGAAGTCTCAAGTTTGCTTTCCTCTGAGCTATAAGGGGCAGAAGCTGTTATGAAATAATTATAAGCAAAGGCAAGGGGTGAGGTTAGGCTTGAAGTGATCATGAATAAAGGTAATTACAGTTTAAGAATCACACTTACAATAGTAGGTTTAGGGTAAATCTACCCAGTTATAATTTCAGTTTTTATCCTTCTGCTGTTTTATAACATAAAGACATCTATAAATGATCTTAACTCAGTTATAGTTTCCAGTAAGTTTTTACCTTAAGGCAATTTGGGTACCTTTATTAATGAAGCCACAAGAATTTTATTTTAGTAACTTTGCTAAGTTTTCTGCTTTTCTAGCAGTTGAACCAATTCCACTTGTGCACAACTGAGTTTAAACTAATGGAAATTTGAGGTGTATTTCCTCATTTCTTTAAGGAGACATGACATGAGGTTTCTGGCCCTCAGATCTATCTGTCCTCCTCTTTTACACTGGTCTAACTGGAATTCAGGGTTTTATACAGAGACTGCTCTCAGCTATACTGTGGCCATGTAGACCAGCAGTACGCAGAATTTCCTGATTCTTGAGAAGACACTTCTATGGGGAGTTTACTGGTGGGCTAGAGACCATGCCCATTATTCTAGGAAGAAAGAAGAATGAAGAAGCATGTTTTAGTCAATTGATCTGGTGTCCCAGAGTCCAAATCTGACTAAAATGTACACCACTCCAAATAAATTGGAGCTGATGATCTGGTTATAGCATCCTGAAATCCAGAGCATGGAGCTCACAGTCATCCCTGTGGCTTACCTAGATCTTGGGGGATGCCTGAAATCCTGAAGTTCAGACCAAAGCCCCCAAGCTAAATTGATGTGAGATGCAAACAGTTGCCCCAAACCAAAGCATCTGAGAAAAGTCTCAGAGGATGTTTGGCTTCTTTCTGAATGAATGGTCCCGAGGAGTTTCTTGGGGGCCATTCAGAATTATGTCTCTGGTACCTGCCACCCTGGGACTCAGAGACCCTGCCCCAGGCATTTTGGGAGCCATTGTGGACTTGGGAGATCAAATAGATCTCAGGGTTGGTTTCCAACTGAAGCTGTCAAGCCAAATAGTGTACCTTTTTTCTACTCTTACAGAGGCCTTAAAAAGCATTCTGGTCTTATGATTTTAGTGTTTGGGAGTTTCCCAGTAAGAGGAGGCATCAAAAGACCATTAAGGGATTAGAGATCAATTGTTCTAGCTAACAGGCCTGTGGCCCTGAGGCAATAACTTCCTCTCTAGCAAATGTATTTTCAATTTTACACTTTTCAAGACATTTCAAAGCATTTTAACACAAATCTGTAATGAGAAATTCAGTAGTAGGAAGTAAAATATAGGTAAAGGTTAATTATGAGAGGAGCCCTGGCCTGTGACCCCCTTGGGGAAGGGAAATCCCATGGTATTCATCTTGGCCCTGCTTGCTACTGCCTTCCCACCCTGTCCCAGACCAGGTAGCTGGGTATAGTCAAATAGGAAAGTAGGTCTACAGAGACATGGACCAGTAGAAAGGGCAGGCCCCTAACTCTGAGTTATTGCCCTACTGCTACCAAGGGAAAGTGTGGTAGAAAGCAATGGCCTGAGGGCAAAGCCACCTGTATGCTAAAAGGACTTGAGAAAGGAGATTTGCAGCAGCCAGAACTTGGCTGGGGGATCTCTGTCTTGGCAGGACCCTGTTTAGAGCATCTGACCGCATGCCCAGACATCCCACCTGAATGTGTGGTATGGATGCAAGGAGTTCCCATGACTCAGCCTCTTCCCTTTCAGGAGTTCATCATAGGTGAACCCCTTTTAAAATGTATAAGCAAAAAAAATGGCATTAAACAGACTGTAGGCCATAGTTTCACTCACCAATAATCTCTTGGCTGGCACGTGCCAAATATGTTACCAGATTTTGTCTAGCTTCCTGACTTATGCTGCAGAAATAAATTTCAGAGCATGTTGGGTTAGTTAGGCCAGTAATTTATTAAGGTAGGGAAGGAAGAGAAAGGGGAGAAAATAACAGATCATGGGTCCCCAGTAGAGAGTAAGTGGCTGAAGAGTGATAAAGAGGGTTGATTTATAGACTAAAATTTCACATTATAGGTTATAAATTCCCAGGTTTTACTTGCATGTTGTTCCATGCAGGGGGAACATGGCAAGAGCAGGGTGCAGAAGCCAAGAGAGATGAGGATAGAGTAGGAGAGTGGGAATGCAGGGGAGCTTTGACCTTTGTGTTTGCTTTTTAAGCCATTAATTATTCCACCCCTTTGCTAATGAATTGGGAGGAGTTCCAGGTGTTTCCTGTTTTGATTGATTACCCCACCTATTAATCCCCCAGGTGGGTCCAATGATAATGTCCCTGGAGACTATCTGGGGCTTCTCCTGGGAATCTCTGGGAATCTCATTCTGGGTGAGAGAAATCTCATGAGGGTCTTCCAGCAGCCATCTTGGGGGTATTGATGTCCATATGGACTTCTTGCCAGGTTCCTGATCCATCTCTTGATTCCCTATATGAAGCCTGCTTCATTATAGTTTCTTTCATCAAAACCCCAAGGATTTTCTCATTTTATAATTGCTAACATGGAATGGGTATCATTTCATTATTTTATCCTTCAGTTTTCATAACCTTTCAGTGATTTTATTATGATTAGATAATTATGTATCTTCAATTCAAACTCTAGTGTTATGCAAGGATTTTATTTTTTTACAGTGCAATTGGTAATACTACAGTAAAATGCTTCTCTTAACATAATATCAGTATATGCTATTGTGTATGGAACTTAATTTTCTCCATGGAGTTTAGGATTAAGAATTTCAACTTTTTTAGTAAGTAATAGCAATACCTCTTCAAATAAATATCCATAACTATGAAGGCAATGATAAACTTCTTGGAAATGCACTTCATATTTTTTGTGATTTTTAAGGTGGTGTTTTCACCATTATAAACTTTTAATTTGGAATAATTATTAATTTATGGAAATGAGAGAAAATAACAATTTGTTGCCTACTGCTTGCATGGCTTTGATGAGAATCCTCCTTAATTAGTTTTCCTCTTCCTCTGTAAGGAAAGCCTCCTTGATTCCCTGTAGTTACCTTAAGGCTTATTTGTCTTTGTCTTTCCACAGTTCTAATATGTCATGTGTGTGAATGTGTGTGTGCATGTACATATA
This sequence comes from Tolypeutes matacus, assembly GCA_026826555.1. Classification (NCBI taxonomy): domain Eukaryota; kingdom Metazoa; phylum Chordata; class Mammalia; order Cingulata; family Chlamyphoridae; genus Tolypeutes; species Tolypeutes matacus. The sequence continues at coordinate 591,191 of JAKSZT010033739.1, forward strand.
CATGTGTTTCATTTTTGGATTTCTCTCACATATTTGGATCTGTTCTTTGGAGTCAGTCATTATATGTGGAAAAGATTGTTTAGCTGATACTTCCTCAAATATTCCTTGGCTTCTGTTCTCTAATTTCCATTGGGATTGACACTAAACCTACTGTATGATGTTTGATATATTCCCTCAGCCCTTGGAAGTTCTGCTTTATTTTCAACATCATCATTTTTTTTTTGTATTTTAATAACTGTTTCTGAAATTTTTAAAATATTTATTCAAATCTATGTTTCTTTTGACTATTGTATCAGATCTGCTGATTAACCAGTAGATAGCATTATTGATATCCATTATTGTGTTGTTTTGTTTTCATTTCTTGCATTTCATTTTCATTTCTATACTTTCTTACAGATGATTGACTGATCTTTTGGAGCTACTAATTCAGTCCAGAACTCTATTTACCATTACCTGCAGAGTTTTTAAACTATTAATCATCTATACTAAATTTCATGCTTAATTTTATAGTTTCAATAACTTTTCCATGATTGCTGTATTTTCTTGCTCTTTGATATGCCCTCAACTTTTGTTGTGGTGGTTTAAAATGAGACATGCTCTATTGAACAGTATATATGGGAGTTTATTTTAATTTATTGATTTTTTCTTTTTCCTTTTTCTTGGAAGTGATCACTCTCTTCCTCTGCAAGGGCTTTGTTGTGGATTTTTGGGTGATTCCACTCAGGGCTGCATTTGAAGTTTTTGTTGCCATGGATAACAAAATTGAAGATTAATTTTGCTTAGATACCAGAGACTTCATATTCCTGAAGTTATATGTTGTTTTTGTCACCCTTCTTAGCTTTGGGCTATGTACTTACTTGGTTGCTTCCCTTATGATATTAGTAAGGATAAAGGGATGTTCTTGCTCTTCTTACAGTCTTAAACTTAGACATTTTCACTCTAAGTTTCCCAAAAGAACATGTGTTCCTGTCCCTCCTCCAGAGGAAATGCTGACCCTTGCTCTTGTTTCTGACCCCCACATCGAGAGAAGAGTTTCTAGTTTTCCCATCTGTTCCCTCCCTGGATGCAATGGTTATTCACTGGTTTCCTGTGCTGTCAGTACAGGTGCCCATGCTTGAAGATTTACTCCTATGTCAGCATGTGGTGATGTAAAGAAAGGGGAGGTAGTAAGCAGACTTAAGGGGTGGACACTGTTTCCCTACCAGTCTTTAGCAGATTCAGCCAGTGCCTGTAAGATAAAGTTCAGATGCCATTCACCCTGGTTCCTAGGGGTTTAGGGGAGGTGGGTTTGGGCCATTTCAGCAGTGGTCATGTTACATTTCCCTGAAGGCAACACAGGATGATGTGGGAGCTTTTACTTGATTTCCCAAACCTAGAAATATAAGCTGCAAGAGGACAGGAAATCCTTAGGAGTGTGCCACCTGGGACCTATCATGTTAATGACTTCAGCATAATTGATGTTCAGAAATTCATTAATTATTTCTCTTCCAATATAACTGCTAGTTTAAATCTAACTTTGTGCCATGAGACCCAAGTAAGCAAAGTTTGGGTTTGCTTTCTCCCTGCAGACACCTTGCTTTCTCGAATTCTCAGTAATGTTGTTTGGCCTGTTCAGTGATTTTTTTGTGTGTGAAGAAAATGTGTAAATGTACAGTTTTCTGAATTTCCTTGCTAGGATTGATGTTATTATGTTTGTGCTAAGAATTAGAGCAAATAGCTTCTCAGTTCTCTACAGCTCCAAGATGCATAGCACACTTCTAAGTTCTTGGCAGAAACTGGAAAGAACCAAAATGCCCAGCAAGTAGTGAGTAGATGAAAATAATGTGACATATGTACACAGGAATGCTCCTCAATGTTAAAAATTAATAAATGCCTGATACATGCAAAATTTGGGGACATTCCCAAATAATTGGACTTAGAAAAAGAAACTAAAGAAAGACAAGCATATATTGCATAATTGCATTCATATAATTTCTGAAAGATGAGAACTAATCTAAAGTAACATGAAGGTTTCAACAGTCAATTGGGAACAAAGTGCAAGTGAAGAATTACAAAGAAACAACAGGAAAATTTGGGATGATAGACTACTTTAAAAGAAAAATTTTTATTGTTGATAAAAATCAAATTTTTCACAATACATACCAATATTTGTAAAATGATATATAAATATATATGCATATATATATGTGCATTTACTTACATAAATATATAAATATATATATATAAGGGTGCTTAGATTACCTAAATATTGCACAGAAATTACAGGGATTCCCATGTTCCCCGCCTCCCACACTTCACACAACATCCCACAGAAACATCCTTCATCGGTGTGGCACATCACCTGCAATGGATATACACATTCTGGGGCCTTGCCACCAGACCACAGTTCACATCGTAGACCACACTCTCTCCCACACAGTTCTGCACGGTATATGCTGATGTAAAATGGCCTAGATCCATTGCCGCAATGCCACGCAGGACAGCACCCAGGTCCCAAAAAAGCTCCTGTATTTTAATTGCCCTTCCCCTCCCTGCTCCAAAACAGTCCAGTGGCCACCAGCTCCACGTCACTGTTATAATTTCTTCCATTGCTTGAATCACAATATGTCTACAACAAAATACCATTAAGTCCACTCTAGTCCATAGCTCTTCCCCCAATCCTAAGGGGACAGGGATGGTGATGTCCACTCCACCTCCAAAAAAGAGGGGGCTTATATCCTATGGATACAGTGAATGGGAAAATCCTGCCTGCAGCTGCAGGCCCTCTCCATTCCCTGGGATGGCCATTGCCCATCGTCATCTCCTCGCCAGATGACTTGGATGAGTCCATTGAGCTGTAGGGTAGGAGTTGCAGCTCCACTGAGATTCCAGACACAGCTGGCACATAGGTAGGCCAGAGGCTCCAGTATCTGGAAGTACACCTAAAAACTCCTGCATCACATATAGGTTTGAATAGAAGGGATTGATGGACCTTGTGCAGGGAGGACTTATTTGAGTCTAACTCTGTCACTCTCAGGAGCACAAATTCCAAAGTAGAGCCCACTAATAAGTCATCAATCTCTGGGGCTATCTCCCCTTATATAGGACCTGGGTGTCTCCAGAGCCCTCAGGAGTCCCTCTGTGTGGGGTGATATCCACTTTGGTGTTCTATGAGATGCTACAGAGGTGTGCATAAGCGTTACCTCTGTGATGATCTCCCGACTGTCTTTGAAGTCTCTTAGCCACATGAACTCATTTCTCTTTACATTTTCCCCACTTTATTCAAGGTCTTTTTCCAATCATGTTGCCAGTTGGCACTTGGTATTAATCCCACATTGCCAGGGAGGCTCATCCCCAGGAGTCATGTCCAACAATGGGGGGAAGGTAATGCATAAATAAGCTGAGTTTGGCTTAGAGAGAGGCCACATTTGAGCAACAAGGAGGCTCTCAGGTGGCAACCCTTAGGCACCCCAGAACAGTAGGCTAAGTTTCAATTACAAGAGCAAAGATTCATAGGGCTTGTCATCGATAACAAGAACCCATAACTGGGCCATCCTCTTTTGTCAGACACTGCCCCTGCCCTAAGGGGACTGTCATTGCTCCCTTGGAGACTGTGGCAGTTATCCAGGCTGGGAATTCAGATTCCCTCATTTCTTGAGTGATTGTCTACCCACCGTGACTATGCCCCATCCCTTGATCATTTGAACAATATTATATATCTTTCTTGTATATTCAGATTCACTTACTCCCATGAATCCCCCATCCCAGACACCCCCCACCAATGATCCTCTGTAGCCCCCATTGTACCCTTCTGTGATCTAAACCTTGTTTGAACATGAAGCCCATATAATAACCAAATAAAATTAATAGGAAAAAGAAATAATGGTGACAAGCTTAAATTCAAGAGATAAGCAAGGAAACTCAGAAGAAGAAAAAAACAAAACTAAAAATAAAATATAATTAGGGGTTTGGGACATTCAAAAAATGGGAAAAAGAAACAAAAAAAAATCTTTTTTAAAAAAATTATTCTTTTTTCCTTTTTTCACTGTATTGACGGATGTCCAGTGTACCGTGACTCCTTCCCCCTCTCATTCCCCAATGTCTCCCAAATTTTCATTTTATTTTCAAAGAAGTTTTAGGTCACAGCAAAGTCACATATGGAATACTAGAGACTCCCACATACCCAACATCCCTCCCCCTTCCCCATCCCATATTAAAACCTTTTTTATTTTTATGGATGTTAGCATAGTTATAACTGTTATATACATAGTAAAATATAGCAACTAAACATTGTCAATGGTTTACAGTACAGTTTACAATTTAGACGTTACAGTTTAATTATTTTGATGATAATTACCATGTCCTGTGTCCATTACTGTAAGGTAATGAAAAACCTTTCCCATGACCACTAAATACCCGATTTGATCTTAACTGTTCCTTCCTCCACACACCCCTGTGGCATATTACACTCCCCTGTCTTGAGTTATGGAATGACAAGATTCATAATTACATGCCATGGGTATTCCAACCTGCCCTTCCTAATCTACCCACCTGTCAAGTCTGTACCACCAAACACAGTAATATCATTCCCCATCTGTCCTATCCTTCAATAAGCAACTATACTCTATCCCTTTACCATAGAACATGTCTATATGGGTGATGGCTCACAGCCTACTCTTCTCTTTTTCTCCCTTGTCAACCTATCTTTCAGACAATGTTTCTCAGAGATTGCTCAAATCAGTGAGGATATATACTGTTCATCCTTCAATAACTGGCTTGCTTCACTCAACATAAGGTCTTCAAGATTCATCCATGTTATTCCATGTGTTAGCACTTTATTCCTTCTTATAGCTGAGTATTATTCCATTGTAAGTATATACCACATTTTTCTTATCCATTCATCTGTTGATAGGCACCAGGGCTGATTCCAGCTTTAGGCAATGGTGAACAATGCTGCTATGAACATTGGTGGGCATATATCTGTTCGTGTCTTTACTTTCAATTCTTCTGGGTATATACCCAGCAGTGGAATCGTTGGATCATACAGAATATCTATTGTTAGTTTTCTGAGGAACCGCCAAACTGTCCTCCACAGTGGCTGGACCATTCCACAATCCCATCACCATAGGATGAGTGTTACTATTCCTTCACATCCTCTCCAACACTTAGAGTCTCTCCTGTTTTTTAAATAGCTGCCATTTTGATGGGTGTAAGATGGTATCTCATTGTAGTTTTGATTTGCATTTCCCTAATAGCAAGTGATGTCCAGCATTTTTTCATGTGCTTTTTAGCCACTTGTATTCTTCCTTGGGGAAGTGACTTTTCAGGTCACTTGCCCATTTTTTAAATGAGTTGTTTGTTTTTTTTATTTTCAAGGTGTAGGATTTCTTTATATATGCAGGATATTAGGCTCTTATCCGATATATGGTTGCCAAATATTTTCTCCCATTGGTTAGGCTGCCTTTTTATTTTCTTAATAACGTCCTTTGAGGTGCAGAAGTTTTGAATTTTGATGAGATCCCATTTATCTATTTTTTCTCTTGCTGCTCATGCTTTGCCATTTCCTATTACAAGGTCCTGTAGATGCTTTCCTACATTATCTTCCAAGGTCTTTATGATTTTGGCTCTAATATTTAGGTCTTTGATCCATCTTGATTTGATTTTTGTGTAAGATGTAAGATTATATTCTTCTCTCATTCTTTTGGATATGTATATCCAGTTCTCCAAGCACCACTTGATAAAGAGGCCATTCTCTCCCAGCTGAGTGGACTTGGTAGCCTTGTCAAATGTCAGATGACTATATATGTGAGGATCTATATCAGAACTCTCAATTTGATTTCATTGGTCAGTAGGTCTATCCTTGTGCAAATATCATGCAGATTTGATCACTGTAGTTTTGTAATATGCTTTAAAATCTGGTAATGTGATACCTCCAACTTCATTTTTCTTTTTCAATATGTCTTTGGCAATTCGGGGCCTCTTACATGTCCAAATATATTTTATGGTTAGTTTTTCCAGTTCCTTAAAAAATACAGTGTTGATTTTTATTGAGATTGCATTATATCTGTGGATTAGTTTGGGTAGGATAGACATCTTGATGATGTTTAGTCTTCCTATCTATGAACAGGGAATATTTTTCCATTTATTTAAGTCTTCCTTGATTTCCTTTAACAGTGTTGTGTAGTTTTCTGTACATAAGTCCTTTACATCTTTAGTTAAATTTATTCCAGGTATTTCATTCTTTATTTATTATTGTAAATGGCATTTTTTTCTTGATTTCCTCCTCTGGTTGCTCGTTATTGGTGTACAGAAATGCTACTGATTTTTGATAAACGATCTTGTAACCTGCAACATTACTGAGCTCCTTTATATGTTCTAGAATCTTTGTTGTAGATTTCTCTGGGCTCTCTAAGTGCAGGATCATGTCGTCTCCAAATAATGAAATTTTTACTTCTTCTTTTCCAGTTTGGATGCTTTTTACATCCTTTCCTTGCCTCAGTGCTGGAGCAAGTACTTCTAAGACAATGTTAAATAGGAGTGGTGTTAGTGGGCATCCTTGACTTGTTCCTGATCTCAGAGGGAAGGCTTTTAGGATTTCACCCTTGAAGATGATGTTAGCTTTGTTTTTTTCAAATATACCCTTTATCATATTCAGAAAGTTTCCTTCTATTCCTATCTTTTGCAGTGTTTTTATCAGGAAAGAGTGCTGTATTTTGTTGAACACTTTTTCTGCATCTATAGAGATGATCATGTGATTTTTTTCGTTCAGATTGTTTACGTGGTGTATTACATTGATTGATTTTCTTATATTGAACCATCCTTGCACACACGGGATGAAACCCACGTGGTCATGGTGTATAATCCTTTTGATATGTTGTTGAATGCGATTAGCAAGTATTTTGTTGAGGATTTTAGCATCTAGGTTCATTAGAGAAATTTGTCTGTAATTTTCCTTTCTAGTGGTATCTTTGTTTGGTTTTGGTATTAGGGTAATGTTGGCATCATAGAATGAGTTAGGTAAAATTCCTTCTACTTCTATTTTTGGAAGAGCTTAAGTAGAATTGGAGTTAGTTATTTCCAGAATTTTGGTAGAACTTCAGCTGTGGAGCCATCTGGTCCTGGGCTCTTCTTAGTTGGGAGGTTTATGATGACTGATTCTCTTTAACTCTAATTGGACTGTTGAGCTCATCAATTTCTTCTTTCATCAATGTAGGCTGTGAATTTTTAGAAACTTGTCCATTTCCTCTAAATTATCATTCTTATTGGTATATAATTTTTCAAAGTATGCTCTAATGATACTCTTTATTTCTGTGGTGTCACTAGTGATAACCCCTTGCTCATTCCTTATATTGTGTTTTTGCATCTGTTCTCTCTTTTTCTTTGTTAGTCTGGCTAAAGGTTTCTCAATTTTATTGACATTCTTGAAGAACAAGCTCTTGGTTTTGTTTATTTTTTCTAGTGCTTTCTTATTCTCTATTTCCTTTAGTTCTGCTCTAATTTTGTTATTTCTTTCTTTAGTTTAGTTTGTTGTTGTTTTTCCAATTCCTCCAAGTGTGCAGTTTGGTCTTCAATTTTGGCTCTTTCTTCTTTTTTAATATATATATTTATGCCTATGAACTTCCCTCTCAGGACTTTTGTGTTCTCGTTTTCATTAGTTTTAAGGTAGTTACTGATTTCTTTTGAGATTTCCTCCTTGACCCACTGTTTGTCTAAGAGTGTGTTGTTCTACTTCCATATACTTTTGCCTAACCTGTTTCTCTGGCCCTCAGTGATTTCCAATTTCATTCATTGTGATCAGAGAAATTACTTTGTATAATCTCAATCTTTCTGAATTCATAGAGAGTTGTTCTGTTGCCTAGCATGTGGTCTATCTTAGAGTATGATCCATGTGCAGTTGAACAAAATTTAAATTCTGCTGTATTTGGGTGTAGTGTTCTGTATATGTCTATTATGCCCAGATCCTCTAATGTATTGTTGAGAGTCTTTGTTTCTTTGTTGATTCTCTATCTAGATGTTCTGTCTGATGATGATAATGGTGTATTAAATTCCCCCACTATAATTGTAGAGGCATTTATTTCTCCACTTAGCTTTTCTAGAGTTTGCCTCATGTATTTTGAGGCACCCCAATTAGGTGCATAAATGTTTATGATTGTTCTCTCTTCTTGAGGGATTACCACTTTTACTAATATATAGTGTCCATCTTTGTCTCTAACAATAGTTTTTCTTTTAACGTCTATTTTGTCTGATATTAGAATCCCTATTCCTGCCCTTTTTTGGGCTATTGTTAGCTTGTAAAATTGTTTTCCAGCCATTTATTTTCAGCTTTCTTGAATCCCTGGGTCGAAGATGGATTTCTTGTAGACAGCATATAGATGGATCATATTTCTTTATCCATTCCTCCAATCTGTGTCTTTTGAGTGGTGAATTTAATCCATTAACATTCAGTATTATTACTTACAACGAATTTCTTACTTCAGCCATATTTTCTTTGGATTAATGTGTCATATGTTGTTTTGTTTCTGTTTTTGTATTTTTAGTTGTTTTTAAACTCTCCTCCAACTCTCTCTCCCTTGATTTTTCCTTTCAACTTCTATAACGTCCTTTAGTATTTCTTGAAGTGCCAGTTTCTTATTGATATACTCTCTTAATTTCTGTTTATCTGTGAATATTTTGAACTCTCCATCATTTTTGAGTGCCAGTTTTGCTGGATATAGAATTCGTGGCTGGAAGTCTTTCTTTTAGTACTTTGACAATATCATACCACTGTCATCTTTCCTCCATGGTTTCAGATGAGAAATCAACACTTAATCTTATCGTGCTTCCCTTGTATGTGATGGTTCTCTTTTCTCTTGTTGCCTTGAGTATTTTCTCTTAGTCTTGAGCATTGGACATCTTGACAAGTATAAGTCTTGTAGTTGGCCTGCTGGGATTTACACTGTTTGGGGTGTGCTTTGCTTCCTGGACCTGCACATCCATCTCTCTCAATAGGGTTGGGAAATTTTCAGCCATTATTTCTTTCAAGATTCCTTCTGTTCCCTTTCTCTTCTCTTCTCCTTCTGGGATGCCCATAATGCATATGTTTGTGCATTTTGTGTTGTCAGTTAAATCCCTGAGACCCTGCTGGATTTTTTTCTATTTTTTGTCTATCTGTTCTACTATCTGTTTGATTTCAGCTGTATTGTCTTCCTCACTAATTCTTTCTTCTGCCTGTTCAAATCTGCTGTTATGTGAATCCAGCATCTTTTTGATTTCTTGGATTGTGTCATTGATCACCATCATATCCATTATCTTTTTGTGTATGTTTATAATTTCTTCAGTATGTTCTCCCAGTGTCTTCTTTATATCCTCAATCTCTTCCTTCACTTCATTAAATTGGTTCATGATATTTGTTTGGGAATCTTTGAATAGTTGTTCTATGTTCTGCATATATTCCTGGTTTTTAGTTTGTTCATTGGAGAGGTCCATGTCTTCCTGTTTCTCAGTGTGGTTTGTAATTTTTGTTGCCCTCTAGTCATCATTTTATCTTCCTAGGTTTATTCAGTTGATTAGCTTCTCTCTCTCCTCTAGAGTTTTATTTAGCTAGTTTTTCTGTTTGTATGTTAAGTTTTCTCTTTGACACTTTTTCTTCTTATTTTGTTTCTTTGCTTCTTTTTATGTTACCTTGAAGGCAAAAAATTGTGCCAGAGGAATCAAAAGATGTGAGAAAGGAATAAGGATAATAGTAACATTGATAAAAGTTAGAAGAGGGGCCAAGTTGGACTTAGTGAAATGAATATTTAACTTGTGTAGGCAATGTAGAGTAATAGGGAAAAAAGTGGAGTACCTACAATGGACTGGGAAACCAAATAGAGGAATATGTATATAATGATTTAGAAGGCTAGAATGATTCAGTGAGAGAGAAAGAGTAAAGAAAGTGCTAAAAGGAAAAAGCTAATATTAATTTTAAAAAGAAGAAAACAAAATAGATAGAATAGAAATGACACCCTTACGTTGTGGGCTAATGAAAAAGCATGGTGTCTAAGAAGCACAACAGAAAGCAGATGGTAGAGAGATGAAGGAAGGATAAGAGATAACTTGGGATACAATATCAATATAGACAGAGAATGGGAAATCACTGAAGAAGAAGCAAAACAAAGAAGAGGTAAGCCTGCAACACCTAATTTTAAAAAATGAAGGATAACAGAAAGGGGGGAGGAAAGAGTAATGAAAACAAGAGACAACAAATAAACAGAGAGAACCTATCAACCACACCAGCAAGCAGTCAAACAAAGCTAAGGAGTATGTGTTCCTTCTAGGGTCCTTGCAGATCCTCTCAGCCTGCTTGCATTTATCATTTTCCCTTCAGGGTTTTTTTCTGCAGGTTTTGAGGCAGATTTTTGGTATTAAACTAAATTAAGAACAGCAATTCATTTTTTAAAGTGACAGTCTTTTTTTTTTTTTTTTTCTGGTGATATAAGGGACCCAAAAGAAGTCTTCTGCTAGATCACCTCCTTCAATGAGGGGACCATAAATAGGCTCATGGAAACTAATCACACCCTTCCCACTTCCTGGCCTCCCCAGGGGAGATGAAACTCTGATGCTTGTCAGTGCAGAGTGATAAAATTGGTTAACTCTGCCCCCTCTGGGGCCAATCCTCAGTGTTAGTTTCCTGCTGGGTAAATCAGGTTTCCTCAGCAGATTTGCATCTCCTCTCAGCCTGGCACTGTTTCAAGCTGGCTTATCTGCTCCCCAAAGCTATGAGGGGCTCCAGGCAGCCAAATCCACAGAAGTTAACCCCCTTTCCACCTTCTGTCAGAGCCCTCCCTCCCTCAGAGTATGCTTCCTCACACCAGGATCGGGAGTTGTGGGTGCAGGATTTGTGGCTCAAACCAGCCATTTTCCCTGTGGGTGGGGCTCAGCCCATCTGTGTTAACCACAGGCAGGCTCAAAACTCATGAATCTCCACCAATCACTCCACACTGTCCATCTGCCTGCTGCTAGATGACCCAAGATTCTCGCTCCATGTGCCCACAGCACAGACCCTCGGGCAGGACCCCATCCACAATCAGCCATCCCCAGAGAGCTAGTCAGTGAGTTCTCTCCTAAACTGATGCCCTGGTATGATAGACTTCTTAACTATCTTCTTTGTGGTGATGGTTGTATGTGTGTACAACTTTGTCAATAAATATCAGATTACCCAAAAAATTTAATATGCAGTGTATCATATATGAATTATACATCATAAAACCTGTTGTTGAAAATCACAAATTAAAAAAATCACAAATGGAGCACAGTGGCACCCCCACAAAATGGCAGCAGCTGGAGTGGGTCTTCTAAAGCAGGTTGCATTGGCCTTAATACTGCAGAACCAGCACCTGCCTGCCCAGGAGCTGTCAGCCCCTTCCTAACTCTGTAACAAGAAGGTGGTTTATCATTACAAAAGTCCTAATATGTGGGGTCCCTTGACAAGATATCTAAAAATTTTGCAAATGTATTTGTAGGAGATCCAGCTTGTGGTGATGTAAGGAACTTACAGATTAAAGAGGATGGAAAAGGGCAGATTGTGAATGTCTTGTTTAAAATATTTGGCTAGGGTTTTTGCTATTGCCTCCAGCTCATTAGCCACATAATGGGTGAAAGGAAAAATGATTGAAGAAGATTCGACCATCAAAAACACATGTATTGCCAAGGATCTCTCCCTTCCTCTTTTGAAACTGCTCTGCTCCATGCGGCTGAAGAAGCAATCAAGGCCATCCTGACTGATTACAACCTGAAAAACAGAAGGAGACACAGAGAATCAATAAGGCCTTGGAGAAGCCTCCAGCAGGTCACATAGGCTGTTTCCCAACCACTGTGCAATCACCTTAGGTGCCTAGAAGCCCCTCTACTGCAACAAAAGAGCTGTGAGGTACACATTATATTTGCTGTTAAAGTTATGGCTCTAATTAGCAAGTTAAATATGCAGTTTAACTGTTCTGATTTCTTTCAGCCCACTTTTATTGCCTTAATCCATTTAATGTATATTTTGAATTGTGTGTAAGGCCACAAAACTGAAGTCAATAATGAAACAGTAAGAGCTTGGTAGCCTCTAAGGTGCATAAATACCTGATTATACCTAAATCTTTTTGGGGGAAGATTACCAGAAATCCTTGCTATGGTTATTTGATAGAACCAATTATTGAACATAAAATATATCTGCATAAATATATCTATATACTACAATGAATAAAAAAATGCAAGACAAAACATACCCATTGGATATATTGGTAGGAAAGGAAATAAAGTCAGATAATGATATATGCAATCTCAAACTCCTGAAAATTCATCTGCTTGAAACCTGGTTCTCCCTACTTCAACAGGTAAACACATGAATGCAGCAATATGTTGCCATGCTTTTATTACAGGAAGCATAGTTCTCCAAACCACATTCAGTATGCCCACCTGTGTCTTGAAATTTCCTAGGGGAGCAGTCAGGGCCAGAGGTGAGGAGACAAGGCCCAGGCACTGGGACTCACCCTTACCAGATATGAGCTCTTGGGCATATCACACATC
>JAKSZT010033739.1:611440-627057 GCA_026826555.1 Tolypeutes matacus
AATTTTCATTCTTCCTTTTTCAGAAATGAGACAAGGATGGCACTGTCCTAGCTACAATGTCCCTCAGCCAACCAAGCATCCCTTCATTCCAGTACAAAAGGTCTCAACAAACCTAGGTTTGCCCAGTTGGCCAATGGCCCATGGGTCCTCCATGGTGTTAAGGTCACCAGTCAGAGATTTCCTAGGAGTCATCAGTGTGGGAAAATCTGTCTGATTTGGTTTTAAGTTTTAACCCTTCCTTCTCTCATGGGAAAGAAATGGCAATAAATGGAGTTTATTGAGTGGCGGATAATGAAGATACACTTAGTTTAACAATACACTGTCTTCTCTTACAAGATAATATAAAGTTTGGTGGGGGACAGAGTGTACAGGGGTGAAGTTTCTTATATTCTATGATGATCATAAAATAGATGGCTTCTTGGATTATGGGTTCCATGACAACACTTGGGTATCATCTGATTGAGAAAAAAGAGAAGGTTACATCTTGTAGGAAATGAAAACTGCTCCTATGCTCTCAGACCAGGCCACCCAGGAGAGAATCATAAAGACATGGGGTTTCCCAAACAGAGAAATCTTAAAGTGATTCATCATCTCCTGCACTGTTTTCAAACCATTTTAATGGATATATTCATGATTAAGGCAATGTCTAGATTTAATTCCACGAGTCTAAAGCTAGGCTTATGTTTATTCTTATCACATTTTTTTTTCCATTTGAGAGACTTCATAAATCAAGAGAGAGCCCATGAAAGAAGTTTTAAGTTGGAGAGGAATCCCCAGACCCTGACAGGAGATCATCCCTTAACCTCACATCTGCACCTGCCCTTTGGGCTGGACCTTGGGATCAGTGGGTCCTGTGTCCCCTGCAGTCCAGGTGCATCCCCAAGCCCTAGAGGTGTGGATGGCATCTGGGTTCCCAAGGCTCTTGCTCACTGTGAACTTCATAAAGTAATACATGATGTGTCCTTGGTTCTCAGTTTGCTCATTTATAAATAAAGCATGTTCTTGTCTTTGTGGCTGGAGTTGGTGAATTGGCAATTGAAGGAAAGAGCATACGTCTTGTACCTACATCAGTTTTGAAATCTCCAACCCACTTCAGCTGCTTTCCTGGTGCCTGTCAGACCTAATAAATCCAGTTTGTACTGAAGTTGAATCCAGACACTCCGGTATGTTACAAACCTCCAGGCTGTGCTAAATCCCCTCCTGGTTCCAACAATTACACTTGCCCTATGTTTGGAAAACTGTTGCATGTGTCCAATGCTGGTATCATACTCAATATTGTGTGTTCTCTAGAATGTGACTTCTTGAAACAGCAAACCGCATAGTGAATCCCCTGTGTTCAGTCTCAGGCACTAAAGGGGAACACCTGGAAATTCCTCAGGTGGGGCTCCTCTTGCTGTGAGTTCATGACTGGGATGGAATTCACCAGCAGAGGTAACATCCCTATTTGTATTTCCTCCTATTACACAGAAAGTTCTGTGTTGGTGGCTTTCAGAGAGGAGAGTGCCTGGAGCAGTTATGAGTGACCTGAGGGATGAAGGTTGCAATGGTAGCATTTGTGAAAAAGTGAATCTGTCTTAAGCAATTGTGTTGGGCTAAAAGCTTAGCATCCATCATATTATTTCATTATTATATATGAACAAAATATCTATAATGTATGAGGGTTCACATTTCTCAACATGTTCATCAATTCTACAGATTAAATGTTAGATAACAGAAATTCTAAAGAGAGTATAGAGGGATGCATTTGTGGTTTTAATTTCCATTTATCTAATCTTGAGCAACTTTTACTATGATTATTACACAGTTGTGTATTTTTGTTGATAAAATATCTTCATATATATGTTACCAGTGTGGGTTAACATTTAACTCTAGTTTTCTTTCTATATTCTGGATATAAGAACTTTATTAAATAAAAGGCCCATTAATATTATCTCCCAATCCATGGATTTCTTTTAATTGTAATAATAATGGCTTTTAATGCATACATTATACTAATTTTGAAAGTCTTAAGTTTTATCTTGATTATGCTTTTTGTATCACAACCAATAAATTATTGTATTACCCATTTGTCATTGTTGCTGGTGTAAGAGCCACTGTAAAGCACATTAAAAGGTACCAGTGCTGCACCTTGGGGCTGCAGTCACCACCACCTCTGGGTCATGTGGACTCAGGTGATGCCCCTGGGCTCAGGAGTTGTCTCCAGAGGAGGCAGTGAGGGCAGTGGTGGTGACAGCAGTTGGACATGGTAGCTCAGTAGGGACTGGTCAGCTGCCCTTGGATGACTACAGAGGAGAAGAAAAACCAGGCCTTGGGGACCCGGGCAGGTGAGGGTGCCACCTGGCCATGCACAGGTTTTTCTGCCACTTTTGCAAGGGCGAAGTCAGCCTCAAACTAGAAGAATATATTTGTCCCAGAGGTGAGTCAGGATTTATTGAAGAAGTGACAGATGATTCCAGTTTTTTAGATGGCGGTGGCAGCCTGATAGTAGCACATCAACACATTTTGTAGAGCTCTGGGACTGTTTGGACCACACAATGTTTGTCCAAGTTTTGAGGCCATTTCCAAGTAGTCGGCCACTGGACCAAGACAATAGAGCCAATGAGAGAGGTGACCAAACTCATACTGACTCCTGGGGACCAAGGTGACCTCCATGGTTGCCAATGACTGGGACATGCAGATCCCAAGGAAGCTCTCATCCTGACAGATCCCCAGCTATTGAAGTTATAATAGAGCAGATTTTTATGTGATTCTTTGCCAATTCTGCCATTCCTGGCTCTCCACACCATTTTCCTGAAGTGGGATGCTGCACTCCAAGCCTGGGGACTGTGCCTGGTGTCAGACAGAGCCTGGTGCTATTATTACCCAGATTTTAGGACAACTGGACAACACAGGGCCTCCCCCAACTGGTAAGGAAGAGATCTAAAATTTTCCAACAGTGACTGTAACTCAGGAACCAGTTGATACAGGTCTAGAATGTCCAGTATGCAAAGAAGATCACACAGCTGATGAGGAAGCCCAGCGGTTACCCTGCAACAACTTCTTTCCCAGTAGTTGTATTGTGCCATGGTTAGAACTACATGGCACATGTCCTGTATATAGAAAGGCTTAAAATGGTGAGGACTCTACTAAGCAAACCCAGAGCTCAGAGGCCTCTGCAAGCAGAAGATTTAGCAGTGACAGCCAGCTACATGACCATGGACTTTCTGAAGCTAAAGACCACACCTGAGCCAGGACTGGGGTAGTCTACTTTCCACAGCTATTAACTGTATCAGACCAAAAAGTAGTAGGTGGATTTAGAACTCTCATAAGAAACCTAACACATAATATTAAAGCAATGAGTTTTTCTCTACAAATTTAAAGTTAGTATCTACAGATTGAATTGTATCTATAATCAAATGCCTCTTATTCCTGAATTAAGGGTGATCATTTTATGTTTGAAATTAATTATGTGGGTTCCCCCACAGAATAGAATCAGTTCCTTACACTCTTGCCAGGGTCCTGCTATCTGTCCTGCTGTCCTGCAAGGTAGATGTCAGCCTCCTTCAGCCTCCAACTACCAGTAGAGCATTTTATAGTAAATGTGGTAGAAAGAGCACCCTAAAGTCCTGCTGCTGTAAGTAATTTTGTCTTGTTTGAAAGTGCCCCTCTTGGCCACATTTTCCATAAGGTGAGGTCAAATTAATTCAAGAATCTGACAATAAGTTTTGTTTGGCTTTGATCCTTAATAAGCAAATCAAAGAAAAACTAAAGTGGGAAGGAGGATGTGGCCTATCCTTATTCTCTTTGGCTTGTTCATTGTAATTTTTAAAGACCACTTCAGAAGACACAGGTTACCCAGAATCTAGCATGTCATATCTAAGGTGCTTGGGTGGACTCTTATTCTGGCCTCTTTCTGAGAATCAGTTGGGCAGGATACAGACATGGAGGGACCAATGATTGAAGACTTTGGTTCTTATATATTTTTTAATGCCCCCCAACTCTTTGTTTATTGTTTTTTATCCTGCAGATCATTGTATGTTTGTTTTGTTTTTTCTTTTCTTTTTTATCTTGCAGACTTTAAAATAATTTCTTTCACACAAATGGGATTACTTTATTACTGCTTTCATAGCCCATCCACAGTTTTTGATAATTCATTGTTCTTCAGAAATTGAAATTTAAATTGCCTCATTTAAAATTTAGAGCCCATTTCTTATCTCTGAAACTTTTCTATTCTGCTCAGTTCTGGCTGCACTTGGAGTCATATTGATTATTGTGATCATGCCTAATAAAACATGACCTAGGAGAGTTGGACCTTAGTGTTTTCAACCTAAAAGTGCCCCATGCATGTTACATGGCTTTTTGGAGTATTATAGTGTTTAATGTTGACTAAAGGAAGAAAGTCAAGGACATCGTTGGAACTTCAAACTGTCAAAAGGAAAAGATGGGGACAGGTAACAGCTATTGGGGCACCTAAAAGTGGATTGATGGTGCCAAGAAGGGTCTTGTTTGTGTGGTCATATCAGCCCTTCACAGTTTGGAATGATCAGAACACAGATGGTCACTTGGTGGTGAGTCTGTTTCTTGGCTAGGAGTCTTTCCTCAGTTTCTCACTGACTATCATACACTGATTTTGGGGAAAAGGGAAAAGGGTTAGAGATATCTTTACCTGTACTTTGGAGGGGATGAAGGAGTAGGGGAGAAAAGAGAAAATGGGAGAGTGGCTTGCTGGTTAATAATCCATCTATAATAGCTGTGACCATAAGGTATGATTCAGGTTGGGTCCAGGTGAATGAAAGCTGTTTTCTCATATGCCTGTCCTAGTACATCTCTGCAGGATTGTTCTTTTGGAAAATGTGAGATATTTACTATGACAATTGAAATGTAGCCTGAAAATGCACATTGGTTTTGAATTGGTGGTAGGAATGGAAAGAGGGAGGTGAGAGGGGTGTTAGGAATATTTGGCCACTACTTAGATGCTGAAGTTTGAGCACAGTGCAGTTTTGAAGTGGAGCAATAACAGTTGTCTTAGGAAAATTGTGACAGTCTGGAATTTTTGTATTACACTGTCTAGAAATGCTAAGACATTACTTAGGTTGCCTATAGAAACAGAAAGGATCTGAGTAGCTTCCCAAAGGGATGGAAACCTGGAAAAGGCTTTGCCTTTTAATTGCGCAGTATAGCAAGCAGCATCAGACTAAGTTCCTGAAATTTTCTTCACTTTCCCTGCTCTGATAGAGGACATGAGTCTTATTTTGCCATTTCCTAGACCTTCCCACTTAAGTTTTGCCAAGTGCACAGCATCTATGAGAATGGTTGTCTTGGCTTAGATACTTCCCTGAGTACTAGGGTTAAGCAGTGAGGGAAATGTGTATGGGCTGAGAATCACTTTGCTGTACATCATTCCTGTTTTATCTCCTTATCCTAAATTAACTGGGAGGTTAGAGATGCCTCACATTCTAGGAAGAAACCTTGCAGATTCATTAGTCTAACACCAGAAGATGGCTGGAATTAAGGTGTTATTTCTAGGAATGCTCTGCTATTAAATATTTCTAACACAGTTTAGGTAACACACGTTGTCCAGGTGTTCATTGCTTTATAGTGGATGGTTTACAGTCTCAGGAATCTAAACCCTTTTTGGGAGTCAAGGAGGAAGAGATACTTCGGCTTTCACTGATTGCCAGTTAGAAGAGAAAACTGGTGTGATTGAGGCCTTTGCCTTCATATTAAATGGGCTGTCCTTTGAATTACATGCAGGGTTTTACAGATTGTTTTCTTACCCATGAAAGTCTTCTTTACCTTCCTCTTTTCCATTATATTTGAAAGAAGAGTGAAGAAAATTATTTGGTTAGCACATAAGTAGGAGAGACTTCCTAGAGATTGGTAGACTTGGAAGTTTAGTGATTATTTAGGGGAGCTCCTTGCTGGCCTCCCAATTTGCCTATCTGGGTACCTTCCAGGAGGGGTTGGTCTAGTCCATCTTAATATAGGTAAGTTCTGGCTGGACAAGACTAGGGAGAGGGGTGGGAAGGGCAGAGAGGTAAAATTTCCAACATCTTTAAAGTTTCTGAGCCAATGAGTTGGGGTCAGGTGGAATAATCCTGACATTAAAATTTAATTTTAATGTTCCTATTACCAATTTTCTATTACCAATTTTCTGGAGGGTTGAAAACCTAGCAATCCAGAGTGACATTTTGTCCCTTTTATCACACCTTCTTGACTCTTGCCTCACAATAATGTTCTACTTTATTAAAAAAGGAGTAACTCTAGGTAAAAGATATGAGAAAGACTATTAATTAAATGACTTCCTTAGCTTATTATACAGTTTAGTTGTCAACATTTGTTGCATAAGAATTGAGCAAATGCTTACTACATGTTTTCCTTGAGCAGTACTTTGGTCGAATAACTTGTTCCCCAAGTTATAAGGAGGATTTTAGAATTTATTTTCCACCCAGGAAAGTCTTACTTTGATCAAATATTAATGGAAAAAAAATTCTGTTTCTGTCCTTGTGTTGCAGATTCACATGCATGCATGTGTTTATGTATTCATACTGGAGGAAGAGAAGATATTATGGGCATAGGTGGAGTGAACAGGGGTACAGTGGGGGATTGGAGCCCACTGATTGGTTCTTTTACTGTACATGGCTTTAGCCCCTTGTGTTTCTCTGCCTTCTGTCTTTGGGACACTGTTGGCTTGGGCAAGAACCCTGCTATGTGGTCTGTGGTGAAGGGATTCACAGGAAACAAAAAAACTGGTTATTACAGAGGATTGAGAAAACATGATTTTGAGGAAAGTACATTTGTTCATCATGCATCACTTCTGTGTTTTATTTAGTTGAATAGAAATATAATTATCTATTAAATTTTTAAAATTTTTTGATAAATTTATTGGTATCAAATTGACTTCTCTCATAATCTTCTGCATGGGTGTTTTTTTTTTTTCCTTTCTGGTTCCCAGGTGCATTTTCCTCAAAGAAGTGACTTGAAGTCTGTCCAGAACCTCCAGGCCTGGCAGCTGCAGCGTCACCCTCCCAGCCAGTGTTGGGCTGGCAGAGTGGCCACTGCCACCACCAAGAACCAGGGACTATGCCGGGGCCAGTGGTCCAGGAGAGGGTGACCAGCCGCTGGTGACCACCAGGAGATGACGATGCTGAGGAGGTAGTGCCCGAATAGGACTGGGGGCCCAGGAGGCCTAGGGTAGGAGTAGCTGGTGGGGTGTCCCTGAGCTCATGGAACCAGCAGAGAGGGAGGGCTGTGGGGACACCCTGGAGCCGGGCAGGCACAACTGGCCCGGGCCTCAGGGCTACTCCCACAGGAGATCCTCTACAAGCTGCTGCCCTACACGGAGTGGCTGAGTGCCAAGTCGCACATATAGTTGGTCCAGATCAAAAGCAGCAAGGGCCAGGCCTTGCAGCTCCAAAAGCTGTGACCTGTAGGCCTCTTCAGGACCAGGAAACTGTCCACAAACATATGACCTTGAGGGAGAAAATTTAACAAAGAAGAGCATGTTCTTTTTATCAAGTTATTGTATGAGCTGGTATCGATTCCAAAACTGGAAATCAGCATGATGCAGAGATTTGCTTGGCTCTTTATCAATCTGCTAAAGAAAAAAAGAACTTCTCTCAAGAGACGATCTGGAGTTACCTTGGAGGCCACTTTATGACATGGTGGAAAGAATATTATATCCCAAAACAGGGCACCTGGGATTAAATTTCTTACCTAATTCTATAGAAAATGTTCTCAACACACTCGTGAAAAACTGCTCACTGTATTTTCCAGCAGATGCCATGGCTGAGATGCTAGAAGAATGGTGGTTTTTTGTGTGCCCTTTTTTTTTTTTTTATTGTGGGTAAAAATCAAAATTTTCACAATACATACCAACATTTGCAAAATGATATATAAATATATATGCATATATGTGCATTTGCTTACAAAAATGTTATTTATATATATATATATATATATGTTTTAAGGGGTGCTTAGATTACCCAAAATATTACACAGAACCCACTGGGATTCCCATGTTGCCCACCTCCCACACCTCCCACCACATCCCACACAAACATCTCCCACAAGTGTGGCCCACCACCCTCAATGGACTTACACATCCTGGGGCCTTGCCACCAACGATAGACCACAATTCACACCGTAGACCACACTCTCTCCCACACAGTTCTGAGTGTTGTGTGCTGATTTAAAATGGCCTACATCCATTGCCTTTTTGATATAAGAATGCAAAAGGCCGTCACTTACTTTGTAATATTCTTCCTACTTCACTTACTTTGTAATATTCTTCCTACTTCCCTTCCTCCAGAACTTCATCATAAAGATTTTAAACTTTGGTTTGATGAACTAATTGGCTTTTGGTTTTCAGTGCAAAATCTCCCACAGTGGGAGGGGCAACTAGTAAATCTCTTTGCTCGATTGGCTAGATAATATAGGGTACATAGATTCATATCCATATGTACCAAAGATATTGCCAAGAATTCTGAGAATCTTGAACTTCCCAGTGGGAAACAGTCAAGTATTAGTCCCAAGATTTTTAACAAATGCTTATGCTATAGGACATGCTGTAATATGGACCACTGCCATGATGGGTGGACTAAGTAAGCTGAAGTAAAACCTCCTGTTTGGGTTGTTCAATAGCATCACAATGTTTTATCACCCTTCAAATAATGGGCATGTGACACTGGCTGAACAAGTTGATGAAACTACTTCAAAGGTTGCCTACTAGTGTTGTTGGAAGATTGCATTGTGACAGATATAAGAAGCTTATTGGTTAAATCCTGTGCCTGACAGCCATAAGCTTCCTGATAAAGATGTTACAGATCTTATACAATGCATTTTTCACCCTGTCCTCTTGGCTATGTTTAGCAAAACTGGTAGTCTAGAAGCAGCCCTGGATCTGCAGAATCTTTCACTCATAAGACCTGAGTTAGTAAATCCCCTGTACTTGAAAGAACAATTCCTGCATTAGAGAGATTAACAGAAAATCACCAGCTCACAGCTACTTTAAGTTGTGTAATTGCAGTATCCCACAGTTTAGTATCAGGAGGAAGATGGTTTACTGAAGGTCCAATACACATGCTACCTCTGTTGATGAGAGCATTGTTGGAGGCGGATCCAAATGACTTTAGTAAATGCATGATAACATTGCATTTTATAGCAATATTTTCCACTCTGGTATCTTTAGTAGATTGTTCATATGTGCTTCAAGAAATAAAATACCCCACAGAAGTGGAATGAAAGTTTGTTCAGCCACAGCTGAATTTGAAGATGTCTTCTAACAGTTTATGGACAGATGCCTTGGACTTATAGAAAGTAGCACATTGGAGTAAACAAGAGAAGAGACAGAAACTGAGAAAATGACTCACGTGGAGAATTTGGTCAAATTAGATTTGTCTTCTATGTTCAGTACAATCCTCACACAATGTTCCAAAGAAATATTTATGGTGGCCCTTCAGAAGGTTTTTACTTTTTCTATTTCACATATATTTGAAACAAGCGTAACAGGCCACATGGTGGCAGACACATGCCATGTCACTGTAAACTTCTTCCCAGAGGAGTCTTTGAAGTTATTTTTTCCCCACTGCTGCAAGGTCATAACTCAGCTTACAATGAATGATGATGTATTGAAAGAAGAGGAGCTAGGCAGGAGTTACTATGAAATCTTCACCTTTTGTCTGAGAATACTCAAGTGGTTGGGAAGAATTTGCTTTCTTATAGGGAGCAGCTTACAATGATTCTCCAAAAAATGTTACATTTACCCTGTAAGCAGGGTTACACTCTGTCTCGTAACCTTTTGCATCATCTTCTTCATTCTAATACACTTATCTACCCTAAAGAATAATGAAGCGTGCCAGGTGGCTTTGACTAACTTCCTTCTGAATACTTTCCCATCAAGGACTGGGGTGAACCAGGGGATTTGTAGAATCTGGAATCCAGTGGCATGTTTCTTCAGAAGAATTGGCTTTTGCCTTCTATCTCTTGGACTCCTTTCTTTGGCCTGAGCTCATCAAACTCCAACATTGTGGAGATGGAGAAATTGAAATGTCTAGAAGTGATGTTCTACAGAGTCTGACATTAGTGCACAGGTGTTTAATTGGGTCAAGAAAGCTCCTACCTACATTGAAAGGAAAGCCAGCTACTCACTTGTTACCAAGTATGGTGTCCTCAGAAGAGACAAAGTTGTAAAGTGCACTTGAATATGATCTATCCAAAGAGAACCACCAGGAAGTAATTGTTAGGGTCGTAAGGAAACTCTTGAAGCATACTTGGTAATTCTGAAGATGATACCATATCATTGTTTCTTATCATAAAGATTATTGGAGACCTTTTCCAGTTTCAAGGATCTCACAAGCATGAGTTTGTCTCCTGTGGAAAAAGTTGAACCTAGTAAAGAAATCAATGGAAAATCAACTCCATAGGAAAAAAAACAACATATCAGAACATTGCTGATTTACAGAGTGATGTTGTAGCATGAGTTAAGAAAACTAACGTTGAAGGTTGTGAATACAAAAAAAATGCACCAAGAGATGATCAGGGAATTTCATTTAGCTATAAGTTTATATAGTCAGGTGAGGAATTAGGCTTAGGAAACATTTTTTGCTGTACTGGAAACATATGACTTCTGTTGCAGAGATATTTTTTCCCTTGGTTTTGGAATTCTTATGGTCAGATAGACAAGACATCACACAACAGCAATTCAAGGGTGGCTTGTGTTGTCTCCTTGGAAATCACAGTGGTGTATATTTGGAAATCTTCATGTTTCAAACAGTATTGAACAGACTTGGTCAGCAATTGTTTCCTCAGGGATTAGCAAAGCAATGTCCTTGGAAAAGCAATCAATAGGCTATTTGATGATCTTGTAGAAAAGATTCATAAGCAATATGAAACAATTGTCTTGGACTTCACAATTCCAAAACCCTTTGTTGCAATAGCAGTATACTTCAGCAATCAAAAAATCTCTCATCAAACAGATACTGTTTAGCCTAGAAGAAATTAAAGAAGGACTTAAACACCAGCAAGAAAATAATGCTGATGCCCTAAAGATCTATGTGAATTTGGTATACAATTTGCTAGATGGTGTGGAGCAAAGAAATCTGCCCTGGAAATTTGAACATATAGGCATTGGAATTTGTCTACCTTTGAGAGATGACCGAGCATTGCCTTTTCATGCCATACAGTTTTTTTGTGGAGAATCTCAAGCATGATGCAATTGTAGTTTGAAAGATGGCAATCTCAGCTGTTGCTGGTATCCTCAAGCAACTAAAAACAACCTACAAAAAGCTGACCAACTCTTATGAAATCAGTGGATATCCTAAACCTACCCAAATTCTTGCTGGTGATAGGCCTGATTATCATTGGTTTCATTATGATAGTAAAAGTAGACGAAGAAGTAAAAAAGAATGGGAGTCTAGTTGCTTTGTGGAAAAACCCACTGGGGCTACTACACCTGGCCACAGTACATTATAACTTACTGTGAACTTTATTATTAACTCATTTTTCATATTAAAAAAAAGTAAATCAGTGGGATTGGGGAAGGACTAGTTTCCAAAATGAATTTCAATGTAAGTTCTGATACAGGGAGTTGGGAGAAAGATTTAATGGTGGTAAATGTCAAAAATTGCTCTCCTGGTGTGAGGGAGGGAGACAGGGAGGAATCATAGTTTGCAGTAATGTCAGCCAGCATCTCAACACTCAGGCTGGGAACCACAGGGCTACTCCAAGGATTTAAAAAAGAATGCATAGATGAAAAAGAATGAAAGAATGCATAGAATATAATGTGTATAACTGGAGCTATTTTCCAGGATCAAAATAGAGCCTTTGTCTGATCCAAAGGACATCATGAAGTTTTGATATGTCATACCTGCCAAAGACAAGTGTAATTACAGGTATTCAACTCTAAGGTCTTATATTTGTGAACTTTATGTTTTGCTGCCAAATTACATCTTAGATGGTTTCACAGAAATGGGGTTTATATGTTCCCTTTCCTCTTTCAGCTACAACACTTCAAACTGTGAATCATATTTGTGGTCCTTTACCTTTTCCATTTTTAAGGTCCAAATATTGTTAGACTCTCTTTCAACAAGGTAGTAGCAGTATTTTTAGTATCTTTTTTTTAGAATCTTTTGATGAAAAATAAAAAAAAAACTGCTATTGATTTTAGTAATGCTCTTAAATCAGTTTGTATATTAGTCATACCAGCATCTACATTCAATTGTAGTATAGTATATACATTCTTGTAAGATATATTATTTATTCAGACTGAAGCTAATGCTTATAGAGATTCCATGTAATAACCCTGGGACCTTACAGAATTTCAAAATTCATGGTTTGCCAATCACTTATATAGATTGAGGTTAAGCTGTGTATCCAGAAAGCTACCTGTTCATGCATGGGGGTCTGTAGGTTTAAAAGAAGTCAGTGGTATAAACACATTTTGAAAGCCAAGATATATATGTATATCATATATATATATGATATCAAGATATATATATATATATATATGTATGAGCTATGACATAATGTCCCTTTTTTTGGCAAATTGGCATCCAATTTGTTTCAAAGATTATACTTTTCCCCTTTTATTTCCTACTCAACTTTGTCCAAAATAATTTGACTATATCTCTATGGGTATATTTCTAGGATCTCTATTCTGTTAAATTAAGATATTCATCTTTCACTACTTCTATAATATCTCAATTATTGTAGCTGAATATGAATTATTTATGATTTATAACCTAAACCCTCTACTTTTTCTTCTTTTTAGTATTG
The DNA here is from genome assembly GCA_026826555.1 of Tolypeutes matacus. Classification (NCBI taxonomy): domain Eukaryota; kingdom Metazoa; phylum Chordata; class Mammalia; order Cingulata; family Chlamyphoridae; genus Tolypeutes; species Tolypeutes matacus. The sequence goes on from JAKSZT010033739.1 coordinate 624,194, forward strand.
TTTTGGTAATCCATATTCTAAATTTTCCATACTTGTTTTATAATATGCTTGCTGAAATCTACAGAAATGCAAGTTTATGGTTCCATTGGAATTATATTAAATCTATGGATTAAAGTGCTAAGAATTGACATTTTAACAGTACTGTGTCTTCTAATCCAGAAATACGGTATATCTTTCCATTGATATAGATCTTCTTTCATTTATTTTATGATTTTTTCATATACACATCCTTCACATATATGATAGAATTACATATAAATCCTCTTTATTGGTGCTATTAGATATGCTATTGAAACATTTTTCAGTCTCACCAGTGGTATATGAGAGTTACAATTTTCTAGAAATCATCCCAAAATCTCCATATTGTTGGTTATATTGGGAGGTTAGTGACATTTCAAGTGCTCTTAATTTTCATTTACAATTGACAAAATGTTATGTGTCTTTTCATATATTTATTTGTCATTCTTGAGTTTTCTTTTATGACATAGATCTTGTTCTTTGTCTCCAAATTTTGTTGTATCATTTTTTGTTGTTGAGTATTGAATTTTCTTTTTGTATCCTGATGCAAGTTCTTTATTAGATTACATTTTGTGTATCTATGTTTTTTATTTCCTCACATATAGTTTTAATGTATAAGAACTTTCTTAAATATACATATAGTTATAGTCATGCAATTGAATGCCTTCTATTCATTTCCTTAAATGAAACTTTCAATCATCTTGTTTTTATTTTGAAGAAATGCAATTTATCAATTTTTTTAGTATTTTTAGTTTTTGTTTTTTGTCATAACATATAAAACTTCTTGCTTTATCCAAGGGCATACATATCCTGTTGCATTAAGCTATGTGTTTAACCTCCTTCAAAAATATGTTAGCTTATTGTGGCCATATAAAGTAACTTAAAATATTTTCCTTCTTCTTTATTCTGAATTGCGCAAGGCAGAAAATTTCAGGCGCTCACAGAAAATGACCTCCTTTTGTACCAGTCCTGGAGCAGGTTCCCAGTTATTCAGGGGCAATTGAGTACACCCTGCAGGCCAGAAAACTCTTGGATGCCCGGAAGGGAAGATTTGGGTCTGGCATCCACACTGCTTTCCCCTCACTGTGTGTCTCCTGCACAAGAACACACATACATGCCCTCTGAATTCACAGAGCTCACAATAAGAGAGAACTCTTCTTTGAACATGTCTCTGCAGATGGAAATTTGGCTCTGGAAGTTTGGGTTGTACTTTGTGATACCTGTTTCCCCCAACCACTGCACCTTGTTCCTATACATCTGGAGAATCCAATGCCAAAAGAAAACACTGGTTATTATGGAGTAATCAGGGACAGCTGGTAATAGATAGCATCTGCAAAGGCCTCAACTCACCTGTGCCCAACACTTGCAGCTGCCAATGGACAAAACATCTGGAAACAAAGAGAATCTATTTCTATCACTCTTATACTGTCAAAACCATATCCATAGACCCATGTCTGAAATCTCAGACAGTCATCATGGTTTATGATCTTACATAAGCATAAAAGAAAGGGAACAGAGTCTCCTCCAGTGGACAGGAAGCAGAAGTGACAGGGTATGTTTGCACATACACATGCTTCATTCACTGGTAAAGGAATAGGAGGGTTACTAGAGGTTTCTGTGGCTGGAAAACTTTTCAGGAGATCATCACTGATTCTAATCCTTTAAATTTCATAAGAGTGGAAGGATTTTCATTTCAAAGGGCTCCTTGAGGATATCAAAACAGATACACAGACTTCACTTTTTAGGGGCTAAACTACAAATCCCAGCCTGCCATATGAAGTGAGGGTATCTTTTCTTATACTTATCTCATCTCATCCTTATAACACAATTATCATCTGAAGTTGTCTCTCTTCTAAGAAGACAAATATAATTTAATTTATCCGTATAAACAATAATAGATCTACATAAAAAGAATACCATGAGTACTTCTAACTACATATACCAATGTGTATTAATATTGTGTTAATCAAAGCACATGTTCTATTCTAATCAATTAATTGGTACCTTTAGATGAATTATTTAATGTGCTCAACTTGAAATTATACAATATGAACCAACCATCCTTTATAGGGGCATGCTAGGAAGGAGAGACTTTGAAGGGAACCATCAGAAATCACATGCTCCCCAAAGCCTCAGAAGGATAGTGATACTCTGAGCAGTTTAGACCCCTCACATCACACTAAGATGTTGAGGAATACATATCACAGTGTTGAGGGATGGTAGCAGTGACCCAGCAGGGAAACTCAATGACCACAGAACACATTGGAGATGGGGATGTGACAAGCCTGGATCCAAAAGTTATATCACTTCCTTCAACACCATGGCAGGGAGGCATTCTTTTGAAATTAAATTGAAATGTCCACCTGGTTTTGTCTCCTGACAAAAGGCAGCATCCTCATTTCCATCACCTTCTGTCAGAAATTCCAATTGCTGGTGATGATTCTGCTCAACTGTCTTCTCCACTATACTGTGTGTGAAGTCACATCAGCCATAACAGTCATTTAGGAGGATATTTGTAGGTCACTAGAGGAATATTTTGAACCAGGATAGGATATTCCAAATACTGACAGAAAATTACTCCCAGCCTCCTCATCCACCTGCCATAACCTGGGGCCTAATTTTGTGGGTTCTGAACCCCCTGCAGCCCAGTCCCCTCCTGTCTTTCTTGCAGGGGAGGTTTAGGTCTGGAGTAAGACTGACCACCTGTCTCAGTGACTCCCACACATTTATTTATTTATTTTTTTTATTATGGGTAAAAATCAAAATTCTCACAATACATACAAACATTTGTAAAATGATATATAAATATATATGCATATATGTGTATTTGCTTACAAAAATGTTAT
>JAKSZT010033739.1:632057-659550 GCA_026826555.1 Tolypeutes matacus
GTATGTATTGTGAGAATTTTGATTTTTACCCATAATAAAAAAAAAAATAAAATAAAAATTTAAAAAAAAATAAAATAAATAAATAAATAAATAAAGTAGTGTAAGAAACAACTAAGTCAAGTGCCCTCAGGAAAAAAGATTGCCAGCTTTAAGGTATGTAATAGAGCATTCTGGAGGGGGAGAAAGTCAATTTCTAAGGGAGTAGATGGGGCATTTGAACCCTGTAAATGGAGGGATGCCTAGAGCCACTAGTGAGCACAAGCCCAGGACATGGTGTAGGGACAGAAAAGAAAAAGACAGAGAGGACTTCAGTTTAAATTATCCTCTGGCTGATCAACTCAATAGGAGGATTAAACACTAAAGGGGAGCACCATCAAACACAGAAATAGTTTGCCAAGACTGGGAAAGGTGTTTTCATTGTTTAATTGTTTGTTTTATGTTGGTTTGGTTTATTAATTCCAGGCACTGAAAAGAATATCATGTCACTGGATGAAGACAATCTTAAGGAAGAGACAGTTGAAGGACTGTCCCAGATTTCACAAATGAGGCAAGTGAGCCTGAGCTCCTCCTGAGACAAAGGTCATCCTATCAGCAAAGAAACAAGGGTTCAGACACTCCATGCCCCACATTTCTTTTTTCTCCTTTCTCTCAGGATAGTTCAGCACCTTCCACAGAGGTGTTAACTCTGGAAAAACTTCCAGGGTTCCTGACTACAGCTGAGGTTCTCACTCCATGAGGCATCTGCCACCAGTGAAAAGTGGGTGGTTTTACTAAGTCCATCAGGTGAGCTGACCTCTTGGGGTCAGCCTGCTGTGGATTTGGATCCAGTCCAGCCTTAAAAATCCCTGTCCATGATGGAGAAAACAAGATGATTCACCTGGACAATGCACGTAAAGCCATGCCGGCCTGTCTCCTCTTTCTGCTCCTTTCCACTGAGGTTATGGGGCTCTACATAGTAGTGGGTAGATAAGCTGGGGAACCAATAATATTGAATAGCCTGGGAGGAGAAGGATATATATGCTCACACTCTGGGAAAGGAAAGTGAGACTTTAATTTTCAATTCAGATAAAATCATTCTACCATTAAATAATCTGTCCCAATGTTGACTAAACAGTCATGCAAATTCAATATTATTATTATTATTATTATTATTATTATTATTATTATTATTATATTTTTATTATTTGCCTAGGTACAGCCAGGACAGAGACTTAAATCCTGCGAATTAAAAGCACAGTGTCAGAGTGTTAGCTGAATGAAATTTTGTGCATACTTTCTGTTTAACCCAGAAGAACAAAATGAAGAAAACTACTTTATATGTGTAAATAAAATATCATATAATATGTCAAGTAATGCAAATATATTTTCTGCATTTGAAACTTGGAAATGTAATGGAATTACTTAGAATAGATGCAGTGGTGAATCTCTGGGGATTCAATGCTTTTAAGAAAGAAATGGAAAGCCTATATTATTACAGGAATCCCAGGTTTCCCAAATCTTCCTTGAAACTGAACCTAGGGTTGGTCCCTACTGTGGGTGGGCCAAACTACCCCCTGCAACTCAGTCCTCTTCTGCACAGAGAAGTTTATGTCTGGGCCCACACTGACTTCCTCTTACTTTTTGTAACACACAGCTGTGTCTTCAGCAGTCACGGAGCTCAGCTACACAGAAAACTGGTTCTTGGATGTGTCTCTTGAGGTTGAGAGTCAGCTCTTGAGGGATGAATTGTAGTTAGTGTTACCATGATAGCATATAACCATACAACCATTGCACCCCTGTCCCTGGTGACTGACGGATCCAATGCCAGCAGTAGGGACTGCTTGTGATTGAGACTCCAGAGACAGAGCAGTAGGGACTGGCTGTGAGAGAGTCTGGGAGAGCTTCACCAGGCCATGTCCTGAGTCCTGCCACTGTACCTGGGACAGGACACCTGAGGACAAGGAGAATACAGAGAATCCTGTGCTCAGAGGTATCATCCCTGTTACCTTCATGTTTGAATCCTAAGACACTCACCTCTGGGAGCTGCCACCAGAAAGAGAAAGAACCACAAGGGCTTCATGTTCCTTTGTATGAGGCCCATAGATTGCAGACAATATTTTCCTGTTTCAGAGGGATGCTAAATTTAAGTCTATGTGTGCTGTGATTTCAACCACTGGCCCAAGTGGCCATTTGCATGTGGGAGGCACTTTTGTATGCAAAGGTCAAAGGGCCTGTATTAGTCAGGGTTCTCTCAGGAAACAGAAACAACAGGAGATATCTGTCAATAATATGAGATTTTTATAAGAGTCTCTCATGCAACCATGGGGATGCACAAGTCCAGGTTCTGCAGGCAAGCTGCAAACCAGGGTCTCCAATGAAAGTCTGATGAAAGGTCCTTGATGAGTTTCTGGGAGAATTTGGCTGTTCAACAATGAGCTGGGAAATTCTCTCTGAATGTTGAAATCATTTCCCCTTTTAAGGCATTCAACTGATTGGATAAAGGCATCACCCATTGATGATACAATCTCTCTGATTGGTGCAGATGTAATCAGCCATCCATGCAGTAAACTCACTGGTGATCAATAAATGCTCTTGTATTACAATTACTCCAGTACTTGCTGGACCAAACACCTGGACACAACTACTTGGCTGAGTTGACACATTAGCCTAACCATCACAGTCCACCTCTTGTCAACTCGGCAACCATACACATTACCCTAAGCCATACTTAGTCCTTAATTAAAAACAATAACAGACAAGCATACATATATATTTCTGCCTAAAAATGTTCAGCTCCCCTGTGTACAACCAGAAATTCATTAATTCCCCACAGAATAGGGTGCAGGTCCTTGGGTAATATTTACTCTAAAAATTGACATCCTTAAATATTATGATGTGAAATTAATACAACTTTTCATATGATAGGGGAAAAGGTTGGGGAAGAAAACAAGAAATTAATTTTGTGTACATATACAATCATATTCATAATGAAACAAGAAAGAAGGGTTCATGACTATTACAAATCCTCGTTTCTGTAACTGGTCACATGGCCGAAGCTCATATTTATTACTACCTTTTTCCAATATCCATTCCATGTTCCCATTACCTTCAGCAATCACTTCAGCTGGCCGTGGTTCTTTGAATGGTGGGGTGACCCAAACTTTCATTTCCAAAGATTCTGGGCCATTGTTAGCCCTGCTTGAATTGGTTTGTTGCAATTTTCCATTGACTTTAATCACAGGGCATGGCAGTACTAGGAGACACCCTAGAGGATCTTCTGCATTCCAGGCAATCTCTTCTTTACCCCCATTATATAGATGTAGTCCTATTTCCCCTTGATAGTCAGGATCAATCGCCCAGTGGCCAGGTGACAGTCTTAACTTCCAGTTCAATGGAATCATTGTTCTGTTCCCTGGTGGCAGCACTGCTCCTTTTGGGACTAAAACCTGTAGAACAGCAGAGCTAAAGGTTGCAGGAACAAGAAGCAAAAATTTTCCTAGTGGGTCACTAGGGGTAATAGTGAGTGGTGCCACTCTCATTTCCACCCCTTGATTCCTGGACTCATGAATCCTGGTTATGGAAGAAACAGCACCAAAGAGAGGATGCTGATTCAGAGCATACACAGCATCCTGGAAAACATTGCCCCAGCCCTACAAGGTATTGCCATCTAGTTGGCACCAAAACTGAGTCTTCAAAAGGCCAATCCACCATTCTATTAATCCAGCTGCTTCAGGGTGATAGGGAACATAAGAACAGCAAATTCCTTGGGCATGTGCCCATTCCTACACATCATTTACTGTGAAATGGGTTCCTTGGCCAAAAGCAATGCTGTGTGGAATGCCATCGTGGGAGATATAACATTCAGGAAGTCCACAGATGGTAATTTTGGAAGAAGCATTGCATGCCAGAAATGCAAACCCATAGCCAGGGTATGTGTCTACTCCAGTTGAAACAAACCACTGCCCCTTCCATGGTGGAAGTGGCCCAATGTAGTCAATTTGCCACCAGGTAGCAGGTGGGTCACATTGAGGAATGGTGTCATATTGGAGGCTGAGTGTGGGTCTCTGCTGCTGGCAGATTGGGCATTCAGCAGTGGCTTTAGCCAAGTCAGTCTTGGTGAGGGGAAGTCCATGTTGCTGAGCCCATGCATAACCTCCATCCTTACCTCCATGGCCACTTTGATCATGAGCCCATTGAGCTATGACAGGAGAGCCTGGGGAAAGAGACTGAGCATTAGCCACAGAGTGGGTCATCTTATCCACTTGATTATTAAACTCTTCCTCTGCTGAAGTCACCCTCTGGTAAGTATTCACATGGGACACAAATATGTTCATGCTTTTTGCCCACTCAGAAATGTCTATCCACATAGCTCTTCCCGAGACCTCCTTGTCTCCATTTTTCAATCATGTTCCTTCCAAGTCCCTGACAATTCAGCCAAACCATTGGCAACAGCCGATGATTCAGTGTACAAACACACATCTGGCCATTTCTTCTTCCAAGCATAATGAACAATTAGGTGCACTGCTCAAAGTTCCACCCACTGGGAGGATTTGCCCTCACCACTATCCTTCAAGGATGTCCCAGAAAAGGGCTGCAGTGGCACAACTGTCCACTTTTGGGTAGTACTTGCATATCATGCATATCTGGAAATAAGGCCCGTGTTTTCTCATCCACCTTCAACTGATTGTAAGGCACTCCCCAAGAGGCCAAAGCTGTGGACTGGGAAAGGGAAGGTAACATGGCAGGGGTGGTTACCATGGGTATTTGGGCCACTTCTTCTTATAACCTGAGCCTCCAGGACCTTCTCGAGCTCTATCTTGTATATACTACTTCCACTTTATTATGGAGTGCTGCTGTGCATGCCCAACTTTATGGTTTGGTGGGTCAGAACTTGATGGCCCATGGTTAAGCGTTCAGTCTCTACTAAGGCCAAGTAGCAAGCCAAAAGCTGCTTCTCAAAAGGGGAGTAGTTATCTGCAAGGTTGGCAAGGCTTTGCTCCAAAATCCTAAGAGTCTGCATTGTGATTCTTCTATAGGGGCCTGGCAAAAGCTCCAGACAGCATCTCTATTTGCCACTGAAACTTCCAGCACCATTGGATCTGCTGGACCATATGGTCCAAGTGGTAGTGCAGCTTGCACAGTAGCCTGGACCTGTCACAGGGCCTTCTCTTGTTCCAGTCCCCAATCAAAACTAACAGCTTTTCTGGTCAGTTGGTAAATGGGCTGGAGTAACACACCCAAATTATGAATGTTTTGTCTCCAAAATCCGAAGAGGTTAACAAAGTATTAAGCCTCTTTTTTGGTCATAGGAGGGACCAGGTGAAACAACTTATCTTTTACTTTAGAAGGGATATCTCAACAGGCCCAATAACACTGAACACCTAGAAATTTCACTGAGGTGGAAGAACCCTGTATTTTGGTTAGATTTATCTTCCATCTTCTTTCATGCAAATGCCTTACCAATAAATCTAGAGTCTTTTCTATTTCTTGCTCAGTAGGTCCTATTAACATGATATCATCAATATAATGAACCAGTGTGGTGTCTCATGGGAGGGAGAGATGATCAAGGTCCCTGCGGACAATATTATGACATAGGGCTGGAGAGTTGATATACTCCTGAGACAGGGCTGAGAAGGTATACTGCTGGCCTTGCCAGCTGAAAGCAAACTGTTTCTGGTCATCCTTACTATTGGCAATTGAGAAAAAAGCATTTGCCAGATCAACTGCTGCATACCAGGTAACAGGGGAAGTGTTGATTTACTCAAGCAATGATACTCCATCTGGGACAGCAGCTGCAATTGGAGTCACCACCTGTTAAGTTTATGATAATCTACTGTCATCCTCCAAGATCCATTTTTTTTTCTGTAGAGGCAAAATAAGATTGTTGAATGAGGCTATGGTGGGAATCACCGCCCCTGCATCCTTCAAGTCCTTGATGGTGGCACTAATCTCTGTAATCCCTCCGGAAATCTGGTATTGCCTTTGATTTACTATTTTGCTAGGCAGGGGCAGTTCCAGAGGCATCCTCTTGGCCTTTCCAACCATAATAGCCTTCACTTCACAAGTCAGGGATCCAAGGGGGGTATTCTGCCCATTACTGAGTATGTCTATTTCAATTATGCATTCTGGAACCGGAGAAATATCCACAGACTGGGCCCAGGGAACCACTGGACCCACTGTGAGGTGGACCTGAGCTAAAACTCCATCAATCACCTGACCTCCATAAGCCCCTACTGTGACTGGTGGACCAGAGTGATGTTTTGGGTCTCCTGGAATTAATGTCACTTCTGAGCCAGTGACTAATACTTCCCAAAATGTCTGATCATTTCCTTTCCCCCAATGCACAGTTACTCTGGCAAAAGGCCATAGGTCTCCCTGGGGAAAGGTGGGAGGAAGATGAACAGTATAAATTTTTGGCAGTTGAACAGTATCCTTCCCCAAGGGGACCTATCCTTCTCCTCATTCAAGGGGCTCTAGGTCTGTAAACTGTCTCAAGTCTGGGAATTGATTAAGGGGTCATGATTCTCTGCATCTGTAATTTGAGTTAGGGTTTTGTTCATTCGACCTAGAACCTTCTGCCTATACAGATCCAGAAGAAATTTAGTAGACCACCCATGTATCTCACTTCTAGGTACCCCATGATCTATTAGCCAACACCATGCAACTCAGACAATTCTGTGTGCTGTTTTGAATCTGTCTTTCATTGAGGTAGCCAAGCCCATCTTGCCTTTGGTGATTAACTGCTGATACTTTTACTGGAATGAGATCTGATCATCCCCATAATATTTAAGGATTCCAATTTTATTAAGTCCTCTCCCCCCACTGTAATATCTTGACTGCAGAGAAGATTAATCACAGAGCTCTTCAGAGAAGATGGAGTTTGTCTTACAAATTTATTCCTCAAAGTCCTGATTAGACGTGTGTCCTCTTGACATTCCTGTGGTTGGTGGGAGGTCTCAAATGGTAAATCCATTCTAGCATTCCAATCTCTCTAAGACTTTGAATCCCCTGGTCTACTGTATACCACGGCAAATCAGGCATCTCAACATCAAACATGCTAGGCCATCGTTTGGTGCATGTTTCAGTCAGCCAAACAAACAAACTGTTAGAGCCCTTTCTAACCCCTGAAGCTACAGCGTTCAATCCAGGATTTCTGCTTAGTGGGCCCAAATCAATAAATTCAGCTGGATCCAACTTTACATTTCTTCCACGATTATCCTATACCCTTAGTATCCATTCCCTGATTTCTGTCTATATAAGTTGGAAAACTCATGCAGTTCTTTCAGAGTATAGCATACTTCCTCATGGGTCACACTTTGTATTTCACCTTTGGGTGCTTGTTGTGATTTTAGTCTAGTACTAGGTCTTGAAGACAAGAGGGGTGATGGGGGTGTTTAAGGAGAAGGGTTAGAGATGTCTTGCAAGTTACTGACCTCAGGGCATCCCATTGCATTTTCTTCTGGTGGGACAGGATTAATCTCTTCAGGCAGGGGTTGGAAGGCAAATTCCTCAGGACAACTTGAAGTTGTGCAGTGTATGCTGGAGTTTAGCTGGTACCTGCCTCATGGCTGGTAGGAGGTCCAGACTCCTGGAGCAGGCTGGAGGCTGGCTGATACAATGTTGACAAGATGTGGTCTCCACAGGGCAGACCATCACAGGTTTATCTGGTAAAGTCTCAGCAGAATTTAGGGTTCCAATGTCCCCACCAATATTATCATCATCCCATATGTCTCTGTCCCAATCTTCTGGGTTCCACTCCTTTCAATCAATGCCTTCACTTTAATTGCATAAACCCTGTGAGGTTGAGATTTTAGTTTCCTCTGTAATTCTGCTACTCATACAATGAAAGTCTGGGTTTGACTCACAAATATCTCAAGTCTGTGGCTACAGGAGACAAGAATTTCTTTCAAGGCACATGTAGAAATTGTCATATTCATACAGCATTTAAGTTTCAAATTTGAAGAGTTTAGCTCATCTCTTTCTTTTGTAACTGTATCCGGATTAGCTAGGAGGAGACAGCCAACATCATTATACTTTTTGACTCCACACAATTCTGTTAAGGTGCTGAAAACACTCTAACCCAGATCTTTGCTTCTTATAAGCATGGCAGTAGGGGAATCCAGTGATGCTATACTGCATATCTATATTGCCAGTTCATGCCGTGGACTGTTAGCAACCTCTTCATTATTGGAAAGGGAGTCATTAGTACCTCTGAGTCCAATTAGAATAGAGAGTCAATTATGAAACCCCAGAACCACCTCAGACATCCCATGTTTAAGAATGTGTTCCTGGAAGCGGCTGTGGCTCAATCAGTAGGGCTCCTGTTTACCATATGGGAGGCCCCGGGTTCAGTTCCCGGGGCCTCCTGGTGAAGGCAAGCCTGCCCGCATGGCGTTGTTAGCTGACCCAGCGAGCACAAGCAGCAAGGGGGGGATAAATGAATAAATAAATAAAATCTTTAAAAAAAAAAAAAAAAAAAAGAATGTGTTCCTCAAGAACCAATCCCGGTACCAAGCTGAATTAGTCAGGGTTCTCTCAGGAAACAGAATCAACAGGAGATATCTGTCAATAATATAAGATTTTATATGCACAAGTCCAGGTTCTGCAGGCAGGCTGCAAACCAGGGGCTCTGATGAAAGTCTGATGAAATATCCTTGATGAATTTCTGGGAGAAGTTGGTTGCCCAACGATGAGCTGGGAAATTCTTTCTGAATGTTGAAATCACTTCTGTTTTTAAGGCATTCAACTGATTGGCTAAAAGTGTCACCCATTGATGATGCAAACTTCCTGATTAATGCAGGTGTAATCAGCCATCCACACAGTAAACTCACTGGTGATCAAGGTCCATAAATGTTCTTGTATTTCAATTAGCCCAGTACTTGCTGGACCAAACACCTGGAAATAATTACTTGGCTTAGTTGACACATTAGACTAACCATCACAGGGGACATGGGAGTTCCCAGTATCTGTGGCTTCTCTGATAGGAAGACGTTGGTTGGTCCATAAGAGAACACAATCCACATCTTGGGATTAAACTTCACTCTATACAGTGATTTCTTTTTACAGGCCTTGGAAACTTCCAGAAGTAGCTGGCAAGGGAGGCAGAGACAGCCAAGAAATGTTAATTTCTTTGAAAAAATAGTCAGTGTGCCTCTAATCAAATGGATATACATATTCATCAAATAACCAGCTCAAATACATGGACTGTAAATAAATAATCAGGTATTTCCTCTGTTACCTTTTATTGGATATTCTAAGGTTTTGTAGCAGGAGCTAAATGTATCAAACAGTGAACTCAGACAACCTGGGTCCAATCCAATATGAGTCATAATTCAGAGGGACTTTGACTCAATATGTGAAGTTCCATCCTCAGAATGGAATTTTATAAAATGTATATTCAATAGTTATTGTAGAGTTGAAATTGCTCAAGTCAATCTCTCATGAAGTTTATTCTTCTCACTCCTAGCAGTTTCCTAGACCTGTTTATTCCCTGTACTTAGCTGAGTCTGCATGGATACCCTGTACCTCAGGACTCTTTCTTTAAGTAAGACTTTAAGGAACATAAACACACCTCTGATTTGAAAATAGAGATAATCCTTGAAGCTTCATCAGCACACCAATATGTTGGATCAGTGCTATGGGTTCAATTCTCTCTCCCAAAACACACAGTCAAGTCCTAACCCTAGTCCTGTGAATGTGGCCTTTTTTGGAAAAAGGTTCTTTGAAGATATTGTTAGTTAAGATGAGGCCAAACTGGTTTATATTGGGCCCTAATTCAACATGGTTGGTGTCCTTGTAAGAAGGAAAGAATTGCACATGAGACAGACAGACTCAAAGAGGACACCATGTGATGACTGAGTTAGGAATTGAAGGGCCAGGATTTTGGGCAAAGCACCAGTGACTAGGGGGAGGACCGGAAGGATTCTCCACTAAAGACTAGATTTATAGACACTTGAGCTGCAAGTCAGTATATTTGTACTGTATGAATCCACCCATTGTGTGATTCTTTTTTACAGCAGCCCTAGGAAGCCAGTAAGGGATTCATTCATGTATCCCAGAAACACTCAGTTCCTGCTCTCTGTGTTAATGCCAGTGAATTCTGGGTTTTGTGAAGATTGCATCCACTACATTGGGGAAAATGATGTGTAAATCCTTGTCAATATATCACAGTGAACAGTTTCCAGAAGGGAAAAACTCACAATGGCTAGAGGGCAAGTCCCAGCCAAGGAATCAGGTCCCTTGAAAATCATGTTGGTGCTTACCTCCTGAAGCCTGTGTCATGGAATCCTGTGATCATGGCTGTGATCCTAGAAATCTACAGTGGCAGCTCCATCCCCTCTTGCCCTGTGACCCTCAGGATGTGATCTCACCCCTATGTGATTCAGTCTGACAAGGCACAAATTGGTGTTTACAGCAGAAATTTCATTTGTGAGTTTTAAAGTAGGTGCCCAGAGGTGTTTGTTGTCAATGCTGTCATCATCACTGTCATTAGTGTTATCACTGTGCAGGGAATCAGAATGTGGGAAGCAATATGAGCCTTCACTTCTGGCCAAAATAATTCCACAAGGGACACCTGCTTTGTTCCTGTCAATGACATGTCACACCTGTGTCACTGGGGCAGGTCAGCCTCTTCAGCATCAGTGACCCAAACTGTATATTGACTAATTTAGATACTGTTATTGATGACAATTTTTTATTACCTTATCATTTCAGGAACATAGCCTTGAATGCAGCATATTGCAACCTGGCTAGTCAGCATTAGCCAAGTGAATTACAAAATGAATAGTCACCATCCCTGAAAAGAGTTGAATAGGAAACTTCTGTTGAAGTAGAATGAGCCAGATGAACAGGACAAATCCAAACTTCTGTTTAAGAATTGGAATGTGAGCTGTGGTAAAGGGAAGGGGAAGAGACAGAATCTAACATCCAGAATCAGGTGCTCCAATTACCCACCAGGTGCTCTCAAAGGTTAGCACAGATGCAGAAATGATTGTCCTTGACTTTGAGGGCTGATGGACTTGGATGGAGACTGATATAAATTCTTTCTCACAGAGGAGAAAATCCAGTAGTTGTGCATATTTTTTTGTGTGTGGGAAGTTGTTGCTAGGAACAGAAGCATGAAATAACTTCTGGCACTTACAGAGATTATTAAACTGTGCTGTGGCTGGACACCCACACTAGATTTTTAAATGCTATTGCAAATAACCAACTGAAATTACTCATTTGCAATAAAAAGGGTAAAGAGGCAAATATTCAAGTGAGATGTTCTTGGAGGTTACCAGCAATGAAAACACCATAGAAAGTAAGTACCATGAACAGAGTCAATAGGATAAGATATTGGTAGAGTTCATGTTGAGGAGAGCAGGGAAGTCTCTTTTTTTCTTTTTTTAGGAGCTACCAGGGATTGAAACTAGGACCTCATATATATTAAGCACATGCTCAACCACTGAGAAGCACCTGCTCCTCAAAGGAAGGTTCTTTTGATAGCTGATTTTTATTTTCATTGTGAAATGTAGAGAACAGGAACTAAGAATAGGGTGTGAATTTATGGAAATTGAGTTCTGATGTGTGAAGAAAATGGGATGTCATTATTAAAGACATCGTATTAAATGAAGCATGGACTGTAAAGAGACACATAACGATTATCAGGCACTAAGTATGTCTCACAAAATTATAGATGCATTAAATTAATAAACTGTCCTTTCCCTCCAACTTCTCACTATTAAGGCATCTATAAGACCTAGAAACCCTTTAAAATGTGTTTCCTTTTGCCTTACTGAAATAAGAAAATGCTCCCAAAGGAGTGGAATATTATTAGATACAACAATAGTCATGTTGTGTTTTAAAAAAGGAGACCCCAGACTCTAAGAGGAAGCACCTGCTTGGAGGCCCCTGCACATGCTCTGGGTCTGGGCCCTGTGTTCCATGTGACCTCAGCACTCACTGCTGCCCTGCTTCTGCTATGCAGGGAGGATCATGTTGTCCTCACAGGGCATTTGCCTTATTGTGTCTCTGTCCAGTGTTACCTGGCTGTGACTTTGGCTTCAGACTGCTCTTTAGAGGTGCCACACACTGGTGATACCATCTCTTGACATAGTGAATTGTCCTTAGCAACACAGTGTACTCTTCAGGGAGATCAAATACAGGATTCTATGGAACCTTGAGGGCCCCATTCCATGGAACCTGTCAGATTCTCAGACACAGTCACAGGCATGGTGAATCCAGAGACTCTCAGGGACTTTCAGGGGGTCTCAAGTTGAAACTCACATCAAAGAACAACTTCACACACAGAGCCATGGTGCTTAAAGCCCACTTACACCTCTGCTGAACCCAAACACTCATAGCACACCCACATACCTGCACACATACACGCTCATACCTGCAAACATACACATGCATACACATACCATGTTTGATTTTTGAACAATGAACCCAGATTTGTCCCTCTTCCCTGTGCCCAGCACATGAGTACTGTCCCCATGGTAACACCAGGGATCAGGAGCCCATGGCTGATGCAGGCACTGTCAGTACACCCAACAGTGACCCAACCTGAATGCATGGGTGAATGCATGGGTGGAGACCCTGGATACACAGCCCAGTAAATCAATGTTCTCAGGGGAGCTCTGTGCAGGGCAGCCCTCCCAGGAACAGAAGCAGGTGCTAAACAAGGAACAGGGGTCCCAGAATAGTGAGCTTGGCCAGTGGTCAGAATCCCTGTGGGCCAGTGTCTGCTGCAGGCCTCCTGGTCCTCCCTCTTGGGTGATGCTGTCTCTTGGGTGATGGTGTCCCTGTCCTGCCACTACAATTTGGTATGTGGATGAGAGGACTCATCTTTTTAGTTCACAAGTTTCAAAACAGAAGGATTTCAATAAAATAAAAAATAATCACTATGAAAAATAAACAGCTTTCAGTAAATGTAAATCTGTGTTGCAAATCAGGAAAAAATATTGGTGAATCATATTTTTTATAAAGAACTTCTATTCAAAATAAAATAAAGTATACTTTCCAAAAAATAAAAAGTAAGTGTAAAACTAAGTTTAAAATGGTGTAAAATTATTGATGCACTTTCCCCAAACAATATTTATGAATGATTATTAAGCTCATGAATAAAGAATGACAATTTATAGTAATGAGAGAAATATGAATAATATTCACAGCAATTTACCACTTCACATTGACTAGATGGCTATAATAAAATAATTTTAAAAATTATAAGAAGTGATAGTAATAAATAATAATGATAATACACCAAAAGTGTTTACTGTAGATGTAACAAAAGCAGGTTGTAGATATATATTATACCTGAATTATTAACAAATAATATATTAAACAATATTTAATAAAAATATTATTATTTAATAATAATATTATTAAATAATCAAATAATATTATTAAAAAAAGAAAAGAATAAAATCATTCATAGCCTGTTCCATCTATAGTGGCACAGAATTATATATGTGAATGTGGTTGAAAGTGGAAGTTTAGGGTGGTATATATTACTAGAATGAAAGTTAGGAGATAAAATATGGGACGATGTAACAGGGAAACTTGGTGAAAACAGTGGACTAGATTAATAGTAAAAGTATAAGAATGTTCTTTCATGAATTATAGCAAATGTATGACACTAATACAAGATATTTATAATAGGATAGTATATGGGAAAAATTTACCCAAATTTAATTATGTACTATAGATAACAGTATAAATGTATTATTTTTTCACTGACAGGTATTAATTGTATTGTTCCCTGTGGGACCCAAAAATGACCAGTGTGTGCTCCCACCTCTGATCACCATGTTTGCATGAGGAACACCTGAACTGCTCCTCCCCTTTATACATCACACCAATGGGAACTGGGCAGGTCATCCACACTCAGTCTCAGTGTCCTCACCCTTAGGGTGACTGATGTAGAACGACTTGCCTCTAAAAATTCCTTTCCTTCTCATCCTATCATGAACAGATCTTGAATGCAGTGTGTTTTGACCTGGCTAGTCAACAATATTATTGAATTGAACTGAATAAGAAAGAACATAGAGGGTAGACATTACCGAGAGAGAGATATTTGAGGAACAGTATTCTAAGGAATTTCTAAGGATTGTCATCAGAACCAGGGTTAATGCAAATGCATTTTGAAGAGTCTGACATTTCATGCTTCATTATCTGTCTCTCCCTATCTCTCCTTCTATACCAATACATCCGTTGCTGCATTAACAGATTAATTTAGATAAAATTTCACATGATATACTGCACATATTTAAAATGTACAATCCAATAGGTATTTAAATATGTACAACTGGAAGTCAAAGGCAAGATAGTGAATTCTAACACTTCTGAAGTTTCTTCTTATCTCTCACAATTCCTCTCTCCTACCCCACCTGCAATAAATAGAAAACAGCTTTAAAAATATTAGATTTTAATCAGATTATAATATAATGGCTTCAAAAGGGAATGACCTAAAAACATTGGTTAAAAAAATCTACAATTGTCAATTTGGATAAAATAAGTAGTACAATCCAACTATATACTGACCACAAGAGAGTCACTTTAAATATTAGTACATAGAAAAGTTTAAAAAGTGATATATATATATATATATATACACATTATGGACTTCAGACAAAGTAGGTTTTAACAAAAGTAAGACCTTTATCAATAAAGAAGGATATTACATATTATATAAGTGGTAACTTCGCAAAAGACATAAAAATCCTAACTGATGGAATCTAAAACAGCAATAGACAAGTCCAATAATATATTTGGAGATTTCATCATTCCAATCTCTGTGATGATAGAAACATTGATAGAAATTACGTACATATATAGATGTCTTGAATAGTGCTATTAACATATTGCTGCATTTCAATCTATAGAACATTCCACTGATTTAAAATAGAATACACAACTGCCCCTTACCAGAATAGACCATGGGAATCATGTCTAGATTCAGTGTAGCGCCGTGGATTGGATTTTGGAACCAACATATAATATTAGTGTAAAATGGCTAAAATTTTAATAATACCTGCAATATATTAAATAACCACTACCAATATTAATTTCTTGGTTACAGAAAATGTTATTGATATATAAGATGTCACATTATGTAAAGTTAGAAAAAGGTTAAATGTGAACATCTATTTTTTTTGTAAATTTGAAATTATTCTAAAGTAAAAATTAAAAAAAAATAAATACCAACAAAAATGTAAAAATCACCAGAACAAATGGGATAGATTTTTGAGATGGATATTATCATATTCATGATTATAACTTTAAGGACATATTTTCAAATAGATACCTGGACAAGTGAAAGTGTACATACTTATATCAGCAGTATCAGTAAAGATCCTAAGAGTAAGTACAATAGATTGAGTGTTGTTTATCATGTGTTTTATTTATCTTATATGATGGGTGAATGTGACATTATAATTAGTATTTCCTTTCCCAATAGTGAATATGAGAGCATGATGTCTTTAGAAAATTTATACCAACATTTCATTAGTAGCATAATGACATTTTATTCTACTTGACTATTTTTACAAACAAATATAGTTGCTTTGTTTATGTATTTCCTTTATCTGCCTTAGGCATTACAACAATATCATTTACAATATCTCTACAATGTTTCTGCTATCTTTTATCACATTAAACATTTAGATTTTAAGTTGTCAGATAGGCTTAGACTCTATGTTCAGTTATCAAAATCACATACCAACAAACACATACAATGATACATCAAAATGCTCATGAAAAATTAAGTAATACACACATGACACACACCTTCACGGAATACTATTCTAAGTACTTTATGCACTTGAATTTTCTTGTTTTTAGTGTGAGATTGTGTCCAATTGGTGTTCTATGTGCATTTCTATCTTGATTATAAATGCTCTTCTTCCTAAATATACTCATTAATTTAAAATGGTAATCAATTCTTGGCATTTTTTTCATTTATTTTCCCAATTATGCCAATAGTATACCTTTTTACTACAGTGACATATTAACGAATTTCATAAATGCTGACACGTCTTCAATTTTATAATTTTCAATGTTTGCACAAATTAAGACATTTCATTAGTTGATTTGAGGTTGGATTGAAATTAATAAGTAATTTACAGATGGAATTGTGATGTGTAGATGTTGAATAAAAATTGTAAAATTTCTTCAGTTTTAAAGAACCCTAAATGCCTCAGAATTTCTAGAAATATTGACTGAAATTAATATAGGTTTTCTAGGATTCATTCATACCTGTGACCTTCTAGGGGGATTCTAAGGATGGACAAGAACATTGGGGTTAGGATACTATGTGACTACACTAGGAAGCCCACTCTGTGTACACAGGTAGCAGCAGTAGCAGCAGGAAGTCTCTCTGCTGCTCTCAGGAGAAGCAAGCAGATAGGGTGGGGGTGTGATGCTTGAAGCACCCTAGAAAAGGATCTGGAAATGCAAGAACCTAAGAGGAAACTGAGGCCTCCCTCTTCTCCTACTCCTGCTCCTGTATTGGCCCATGCATACCCTCTGGTGGTCCAGATGTCCCCTGCAGCCCATCCCTTACTGCCACCCTGTGTCTGGCCTCAGGCTGCCTTCCCCTCCCTGTGTCTCTCACACAGTAATATATGGCTTTGTCCTCAGCTTTCAGGTTGGTCATTTCAAGAGAGACTGTACTCATAAGGTTGTCCTTAGGAATTGTGAATCATCTCTAAATTGATGGAGAATATATTTAGTATTTCTAGTTGGGTGACTCACTAATGCCACCCACCCTTTCCTCTGTCCTGGATCCTGAAAGACACAGTTCATTACATAATCAGAAAGATGAATACAGGAGCTTTGCAGGAGAGGTTCAGAGGACTGCCAGTCTCTCCCATAAGCCCCCAACTCCACCAGCTGAGCACTGCACAGTACACCTGCAGACACAGAGACAACAGAGTGAGGACAACTCATGTAGAGCAGTCACAGCTGAGCCTGATGCAGGCTGTAGGTTGCCTTTGACAGAGATGAGGGAAGCCCAGGTCTGTGCAGCCCCCATTGGGGTGGACCCTAAGGAAGGGCACAGATATGGGCTGAGCTCCTCAATGGGAACTGCAGGGAAATGTGAACTGCTTTCCATGAGCAGGAGCAGGAGCCAAATTTGCATATCTCTCTCCCTGTGGACACATTTGGGCTGCACAGCAGGGCCCCTGGAAGGAAATAGACATGGAAAGGACAGGTCCATGGCAGAAGTAAGAACTGAAGATATCTCCTCAGGCCATACAGAAGGGTGCTTGAAGGAAGTGGGGAAGAATGAATACATTTCAATGTTTGGAGAGAGATATGCCTAAACTACAGGATTCATGGAGAGCAGGGTCACTGAACAACCCTTTTAGAAGAATTGGCTGTCACTGTAGCAGGCCAAATGGACAAAGAATATATCCATATTTGACTCTCAGACTTTGAAATCTAATGGAGTTTTTCCTGATGAGTTTCAAGGTTGACTGGAGCCTATAACCTCTATTTGAATTCCAACTGATCCCTTCTAGAATTGCAATATCTATCCGATGCAGTACCACCATTACATTTAGAAAAAATAATAAATTTTTTCTAGATCACAAGTCAACAGAAACAGATGAATTTTCCCTAAGTTGGAACATACTCATAACTGATTTTGATGACATGGAATAAGTACTGAAAAGAAATTACTTAGGGCTTTTATGAAATTCAGATGGGGTAAATGGATTTTGCATGTACTAAAAATATATCTATGGCTTCCAGGGGGCAAAATTTGGTATTTATTTGTTTATTGTTCAAAAACATATCTTAATATTAATCTGTATTCCTTTGGGTGTAAATCCATTTATAAATGGGGCCTTTTCAGTATGTATTGTCAGTTAAGGTGTGAACTCATATTTCAGAAAATGATCTTCTAAGATACAATTTACATGTGGGCAAACTGAATAAGGTTAGTTAATCTATAGGCCTGAAGGCATTTTTCAGAACAGAAATTTGGACTCAAAAAAGGAGCAATAACTTGGAAGTTGGGGGAAAAAGAGAGATTGTAATGAAATTGGAAGCAGAAATACAAGAGAATGAATCATAAGGATTGTCATTATTCAGCAAAAAATGCTAGAGATGTTAGGAAGAAAGCATATTCTTTCTTGTGCTTTGATTTTGGATTTCTAACCTTTGAAATATTAGTGCTGATACATTCATTTTATTAATCCAACTAGTGTATTTTCATTAATATCATAGTAATATAAAACAATGTCCTCTATAATCTTATGAAAGAATATCCAAATATGAAATGGACAAAAACACCTTACTTATCTTTAGAAATATTTTTTGCATTTATTCCCAATTTCCATGGCACTCATTTCCCTGAAATATTGGGTGGACCCTCTGAACTGATGAATAATAAATTAAAATTATATTGATTATGGTTCTGCAAGTTGACTTGACAAAATGAGGCCCGTAAATCATACCCAAATTAAAATATTTAATACAGCCAAATGTTAACAAAAATGGTGCTTTTGAGGACTGAAACATGCTATATATGAATTACAGAAATGTTGGTTATCTCCAGTACTTCTCCATCTAACAGCCGTATCCAGTCTGCTCTTAAATTTGGATAGAATATGGCACCTCAAGTTAGATTATTATAGTCATAATGCTGTGATTATATACATTATGATCCCCTACTAAATCTTCTTGAAATTACTGACTCCATTCAATGAGAAACTGAAAAATATTTTGCTTATATATATTTGGATAATATTTTCTCTTTATTGCACACTTCAACAACCTATCAGTTTCAACCTAGTGAACTTATTGAATAAAAGACACTGTATGCATCATCTAATATAAAATAAAATAGCAATGAATTCTTTGAAACATATTTGTATATATGATACCAGAATAAAAAAATTAAAAACATACAACTCTAAAACATAAACAGTGAACCCTGATGTAAACTTTGGACTACATGTAATAGTATAATGATAACAATATTGTTTCATCAATTGCAACAAAAATAAGACATAAATGCATAGTGTTAATAAAATGTAAAACTGGGTTTGTATATGGGGGTGTATATGGGAACTTTGTACATTCTGCATGCTTTAGATATAAACCTATGACTGAACTAGTAAATATATAATATTTTATCATTATGCTTGAACAAATACATTTAGAAATTAGGGATGCTATTAGATCTAAAAATTGAATGTTATATATTATGCTTATATCCAGAAGAAATTGTGTTTACTTGTATTGCACCTGTTTATAGTTTATTTTCCCATGATAAACCAATAGAACCTAATTCATTTGTGTTATTCATTCATTTAGTTATGGCAGCTCCACTTTTTCTGTTCACCTGAGAGTTCCAATAACAGGCCCCAAAAGGTGGGGCTATTAGAATTGTATCAAGGACTGGCTTATGGAATGACATTTTTTTCTCTTAAAAACCCCAAATGAGGTGATTTCTGTAGACTGTAGTTTAATACAAATGCTACAAGATCATACCAGGCACAGGCACAATCTCATGGGCAGACCCTTGTCCACCTGTGCTTGAAGATTAAGTCAACAATGTCAGTTGATCCCAATTTTCTCACCCAGAGAATGATACCTGAACAATTTGGAAAAGTGTTCCCCCCACCTGCTGAGGCCCCTTTATGCTGCTCCCCTCAGGACCCCCACAGCATCCTGGATCATCATGGATCTGCTTTATGACTGCTTACAAAGCAAAAAGAAGGAAATACTTTGGTGAGGTTCTTTATATGTGACAAAGCATTTTCATATTTCAAATTTTTTAAAATAAAAGGTGCATATACTAGCAAAACAAAATGAAACACTGAGTGAATAATAGTTAAATTTGACCATGGATTTCCCTTTCTTTCCTGGCTAATGAATGATAAGCAACATGGCCCCATCCCCCACCACCATCTGATTCTGAAGACATCACATCTACATCCCCATAGAAGGTAGCAGTGCTTCTCCCACAGTTAATTTAGTACTTCCTGCTTGAAATGAGCCCACATTTCACTCCATGAAGTGATGGCAGTTATGCAAGAATGGAAATCTCTTATTGACATAAGTTAATTTTAAAAGTTTCCACTAGAATCCCCAGGATTAAACACTCCCATTTTGGAGGGAATGTTTTATAAAGCACATGTGGTTTGACCTGAATCATGCAAGAAATGAAAATTGCTTCTTCCTGACAGGGTTGCACTTGAGGAAGAAGGGAATTCTTTTTCCCTTTAGAGTATGGAGGGGAAATAAATGAGTGAGGACAGTCATGACAAGGTAGGCAAGCCCAGAGTTCTTAGACATATGCCATTTGGAAACTGCCCCCTCATGCAGCTTTTATTTCTGCTTTCTGGGTTTCATGGCTATCATGTGGAGCATCATGTGGAGCATCATGGTCATCATGTGGAGCATCATGGACTCAACTCACAAAGAAAGGCCTGGTCTTGTCCTTCAGACCTCCCAGCACACAGGGAGCCCATCAGTAGCTGACCCAAAGTCCACAGGATAGACATTACAGTGTGACAGATTGAGCAGCACAAGAAATCATTGAAATATTTACACCCCATTTTGACCTAACAACCATTAACTGAAGGGAGAGACATTTCCATTTGTATTTCCCACGTAACTCCATGCACAGAGGACAAAGGAGAGGGTCCCAGTCAGTGGTGAGTGAGGATGTCCCCTCAGCCTTCCACAGGGAGGAACCACAGCCAGTCTTTTAGGTAATGTGCTTGAGCACTGGGATTTAGGCCAAAGGAACCACATCATCCACTGACAGGGAGCAATTGCAAAGAGAAATGTGAGAAAAAAGATTAGGGAAAAACAGAATGGATTGTCAGACAACAGACCATCATATCAATGTCTGATATGCACACCTTTGTGTGAGTAGGAGTGCACTTTGAAATCCAGTACAATTTAGGCCCTGGAATAGCATCTCTCTTGGTTCTCCTGTGAATCACAAAGAGTGTCCTGAAGGGACTCTTACTGGATCCTTTATCTTCAGTCTCATTGTGAAAGACTCATCTGGTTACCTGGAGCTACCCAGAATGCTGAACCAGGCAAGCATTGGCAGGGTCATTTCTGACTTCATAAGTTAAAGCTTGCTAGTTTTGCATGTGATTTTTCTTCCTCCTATTGCACATAAACTATTCTAATTATGACAGCATTGACAGGCAAAGGAACATCAGTTTAGAGATGCTCCCTGGGGAAAGAGCTAGCTGGAGAGGAAGCCCCAGGCGTTGACAGGAAATGAGCCCATAACCACCTCCCTGCACTTTCTCCTGCACCTGCACCTTGTGATCAGTGGGTTCTGAGCACCCCCTCATGGCCACCCCACAGAAGAGGTTTTTGTCTGTGTCAGCATTGCCTTCCCCTCACTGTGTGTCTTGCCTAGTAATAAAGGGCTGTGTCATCAGGTACCAGGCTGTTCATTTGCAGATACAGCTGGTTCTTGTTTTTGTCCCTGGAGGTGGTGAATCAGCCCTTCACAGAGTATGGGTAGTATCTGCTACCCTCCAACTAATGTATGAGACCCACTCCAGCCCCTTCCCTGGAGCCTGGTGGAACAAGTGCATGTCTTAGTTATCAAAGGTGAATCCTGAGGCTGAACAGAAGAGGTGCAGAGATGCTCCTGGCTGTCTCAAGTCACCCTCAGACTCCACAAGCTGAATTTCACACAGGGCACCTGCAAACAGATGGAGGTTGAGTCACACATAGTCACACAGACACACAAAAATTCAAAGGTATAAACACATTTCACACTGCAGTAAAACCAGTTTCTAATTAATATTACCATAGAAAATTGAGTAAAGAAAAGTTCAGACAAGCACACACTCCATGATACCTCCTCTTCCTCAGTCCTGGGCACAGAATAGGGAGAGCTCAGACCCAGGGGAAAGGACTCCTCTCTCAGAGCTATAAGGTCTGGGCCTGGGATGGATTTCATGCCCAGAGGGAGGGACCCCATTTGCATGTTCTTTCCCCAGAGGGTACATCAGCTCCCTCCCTGCACCTGAGGTTCTCTCCTGGCCCAGCAGTCTCTGCATCCAGAATTCTCTGTGACAAAAATTTCAGTGAGGATTTCTCAGATGTTTAGTGCATGGAAAATCATTTCAGTACTAGAAACAGTGCAGTGCTTTCTCCTTTCACTTCTTCCTGAATAACTGTCCTTATTGTCCAGGCTTCTCTCCTTGTATCACCCACATGGCTCATATGACAGCCAGCAAATTCTCTTCCTCCCATCAGCTGATTGCAGGGAACTGGAGATTGAGTCTCTTAACAACTGGGTGTCAGTGATTATGACTGCTACGACATGAATGGGGAATCACAACCTCTTTCCCTTACTTCCACAGAGAAATAAACCAGAGGCTAGGCTGGATGTCCAGATGGGTCTGACCCTGTGAGCTCACACTTGATAGTCAGGGCAGGTCCATTTCTTGGAGGATCAGCCATTCAAGGGAGCTGAATGGATTATCAGGGAAGGTCCGCCTGGAAGCCTTGGAGCTGGGGCAGCAACCAGCTTCCTCCCAACCATGCTGCACATCACAGACAGTGTGCATGCATTTCACCTCACCCTCTAGTCCTCCTCCTTCTCCTTCTGAGGCTTCTGGTTCAGGTTATCAGGCTACCTGTGGACTTCCATCCTAGATGATATAACCTTATGTTCTGCTCTGAATAGGGGACCTGTTACATTGTGGAATTTCCAGGGAACAGCAGAGATCTCTGCTGAGTGTACTGTTGATGGCCTGATGGGGACATGAAGGGACTCTCTGTGGTGAAGATATTAGCCCCTCCACAGCACCCAAATTCCCCCCTCAACCTGATTCTCTAATGTAGTTTGTGGCCACACCCCAGGGCCTGAAGCTCCATGGAGGTGCAGCCTTATGCCTCCTCCTACTCATCATCAAGGGAGCAGGGAGCCCAGGCAGCACCTGGTGGTCATCCTGCAGGTACTGGCTCATATCTGTGAGGTTGCATCTCTCAGGTGGGTTCTCATGACTTCAGCCACCTTGTCCTATATGAAGTCACTATAACTCCTCTCCAAATAAGTCTGAGCAGAATAAGAACTTAGGGGGTAAATGTTGTATATTCTGAGGAGATGCATGATAAGGGGAACTTTGTTCAAATGGAAGCCTTGGTAAAGGGAACATATTTTGGAATATGCTCCAGGCTGCATTCTCATCCCAGACTTGATTGGGGAGGATCAGACTATTGGCAGAATTCATGATCTTGAGGCTGTAGGATTAATGGTTCTTGTTTCTTCCAAACCAGCATTGAAGGGAGATATAAAAACATGAGGCTGTTCACAGGATGGGTGTTATATAATGTATCATTATCTAGAGATTGAAGTGCCTTCACCTTTGTCATATTCTTTTGACTACAAGTGACTCATGGGTACTACTTATATGACATGCATTTGTGCATGTGTATGAGTTTGTGTGTGTGATTGAAATGAGGGAATGAGTACCTGGATGTGAGGATCCCAGGGCTCCTTTACAGCCTGTCTACCTCTATGTCCTTTTACAGGTGTTGCATTAATCTGGGTCATCTACTGAAATAGGCTCAGCCTCATGACAAACGTGTTGTTAGTTGAGCGTCTTGAACATGTCACCATCCTCAACATTCTGTCATGCAGCTTGAAGTTGGTGTATTTTGTGATGGAAAGTGAATATGAAGTGAATTTCCAGAGACTACAAAGTGAGTGTAATAAAATACCTAGATATAGCATGTGAAAACTGGAGAAAAGTTTTGAGGAAACAAGTAATGAAAGACAAAACTAAAATAACTTTTAATAGCATAAATAGGATAAGAAATGCATGCATATGTCATCAAAAATCATGCATGCAAAAAGAAAACAGATTGAAATATTTAAAATGATGGAAGTAATTAAAAATAAAATACTTACCTAAAGTTTTATATTATTGAAAATGTCATTCAAAATGAAAGAGAAATAATGACTACTGCAGACAAAGGAAAATGCAGACTCCATAGCTATCAGAACTGCCCATAAGAAAATATTAAAATAAATTCTGCAGAGATAAAGGAAATTACATAAATGGGAAACTTTCATCTCCACAAAGAAGGAAGAACATAAGATAATTAAAAATTAGGACAAATCAAATATTTATTTTTCTTATTTTATTTGACCTAAAATATAACTATTTAAGCAATGGGGGTGTAGTATCCCATGATCATAACACATGGATAATCTAAGTTAATGACCATAATTTTATAAGGGATGGGAGGTAGGAATTAGGAATACTTTCTTTTAAGTCATCTGTACAGTATACTGTTATTTCAACAGTTACATGAAGGTGGATTCAGAATAGTTAAAAAGCATATTGTAAATTGTAAGGAAGGCACATTGTAAAGATTTAAATATTTTATATACAGAAATGAGAAATGAAATAAATGAATAAGGAATTCTCTGCAGCCCCAACCTCACACTTGAGATGCACCCAAGCCCTTGTTTCAGGCAGGCTTTTTAGTCTGCCCTGCAAGATTGAATAGCAAATATAACACTTGTAAGGTCAAATAAGTGAGAGCATCTCAGGGGTTGGAAGAAGTCTGACTCCCCTTGGGAACCATTTCTTAGACAAGGAGAGGAAGCTGCAGACCATGACAGGAGGCCCCTGCCCAGCCTCCCTCTGCACCTGCCCCTGGGGAGACCCTGAGCTCAGAGGGTCCTGTGCCCACCCTGCAGGCCCCTTCAACCCTCCCTAGAGCTGACTGAGCTCCCACTCATTCAATGAGCACAGGGTGCATAAGGCAATATCCTGGGCTCTGAGCATGTTCAGGGAAAAGTCCCCTGGCTCTGTCACAGAGTTGAATTATAGAACTGTCAGGTAGTTACAAAGTATATCACAAACTAATCCTTGATATTTTATTTCTCTGTAAGAGTTAGACTTAATTAATTAAAAGAAAATAACATGGAATAACAATAAAAGGTAGAATTTTTAGCAGCATTGCTGAGAAACCATAATTTAACAAAATGTCTGGGTTCTCTGCCTAGAAGAGCCCATACCAAATCTCAGTGTGTATTTCCATTCTTCTCTCCTATTTATCAGCAAGTTCTGTTTCTTTTCTCCATATCCCAATAAATTATTTTTATTGGCCTAAAAAATAATGTCTGTGGTCTACCTTGGGTGGGGTTAGAGAGGAGATGGGAGGGAGAGTTGGTGGGTCTCTTTTGCTTTTATTTTATGTTTTGTATTATCCTTTTACTGTGAATGAGCTCAAATGTACAAATAATTATTCACAGCTTAGTGAATCACCATAAGTTGTTCAAACTTAAATCTCTTACAAGGTCAGGAAATAGAACTTGACCTTCTCTCCCAAGTCCCCCATGTGCCTTGTCAC
This sequence comes from Tolypeutes matacus, assembly GCA_026826555.1. Taxonomy (NCBI): domain Eukaryota; kingdom Metazoa; phylum Chordata; class Mammalia; order Cingulata; family Chlamyphoridae; genus Tolypeutes; species Tolypeutes matacus. The sequence goes on from JAKSZT010033739.1 coordinate 657,387, forward strand.
AATCACAGTCTCTCCCTCCCTTGAGAAGCAGCTACTTGCCACATGCTTAGAGCAGATCTCCACATACTCCTTTACACGTCATTTACTGACTGTGCATCTGTAGACACTAAAATCTGTATTTTTTATTTTCTCTGTCTTTCAGGGATATTTGCTTTCCATGTGCACAGGCCTAAATTTTTAATACACCCTTCCCATTTTCCCAAATGCCTAGTTGTCTTTTCCAGAAATATTTATGGGAATATAATTTATGTAAAACTTCCTCTGGATCAGACACTGAAAATCATGAAATAATCATTAATTAAAACTCCTACACAGATATATCCTCAAGAAATGGTAGATTTACCAATTTCTAAGTATCCAGTTTCTACATCTGCCAGTAAGATAAAGCACAGGGGTTGGCTTAATGGTGTATGGGGTTGCTCCTCCTGATTGGCTTTCAGCTTGTCTCCTAAAGCTTCAGCCTGACTCTCTGGAGTTCTAATGGTCCACCTCAATTTGTCCAGCTCTTCCATTAGAGTACTCAAGCTGTTATAACAACTGCCCCCAAATATCAGTGGAAAAAAGTATAACAAGAAATGTCAATAGCTAGATCACATTTGATTGTAAGGTGTTCAGGTTGGAAGTCTTGCTAAGGAGTGGAATCTGTTTCAAAAAATCACTCAGGCACCCAGACACACACACCTATATGTAACATGGCATCCTCAACTGGTGGACTGAAAGGCAGGTGTGGAGTGGGAGAGAATTTGGGGTTCCAGGTGGGTGTATTCTACTTGTCCAAGCTGCAAGTAGCATAGGTTATAGGTGTGTACTTTACACTTACCATAATCACTCAGACAACTCTCCCTAGTATGAAGGGGCTGGAAAGGTATGGAAACTTTGTTCCCAGGAGGAAGGGGAATGACAGTTGTGTGTGTGGACAGGAAGTCTCTAAATGCACCACCAGTGTAAGTTTTCTCTCTCTTAAACACACACACACACACACAGACACTCTATCTTCTTTTGCAAACTACCAACCAGAGGTTTTGAAAAAATCATATATGTGATATTGTGAGCATAAGAAATGTGCTTGGTCACATAGTCAGTGCAGGGGTGGTTGTCCTTCTATTATTTTTTTAGCTAGCTTTAGTTTAGTAAACTGATAAGTTTTATAGATAAAAAAGATCTATTCAATCATTGCTACAAATAAAAATCTCAAGTATTTTTGATCGTCGAGGTCATAAATATCTTATCATTTAAAATCTCAAAGGCAAACATAATACATAAATTCAACACACTTCTACTATTTGTTAAATATATATGTAATTAAATATATGCACCCTCCAAAGTTAGCAGTAGGTGGACAAAGTTAGAGAACAGATCTTTGCTACATCCAACTTACTTGACTCCCAAATAATACTTGCTTTCCAGGTTTCAGCATTTATAACATTCTTACTTGTATAAGATAAATTTGCACATTTCAACCTATATTTTCCAGTGCTAATTATTGTTTATATTAAATTGTTACACAGGGACAATTTTTAATGGGATTCAAAAATTCATGTTTTGGAGCAGAAAATGAGAATTGATCAGTGATTTCAACAATGTAACCTGAATTGTTCATTCACACCCCCTAATGCTAATGTATGGCAGCTCACTAATCACAAGGCATATTCAGGGATTGAATGGAGAGAAGTTTAATTCAAATAAAAAAATCATTTTCTCCACCATTATCTTTGAAAATACATACTTTCACTTTTAGAATGCACCTCATATACACCCATTTGGACATTCTGCTTAAATTATTGGAAAGCTTTTTAAAATATGTATTATAAACACAGTATGGAATGAATAAAAAGTTAAGTCTAACTTGAAGCAATTACTTATCAAATAGCATGAGAAAAATGGTAAAATTTTAGTCATGACATGAAATACACATGATATCTAAAGTTATATTTTCAATGATTCTTTGAAACCTTTCTAGTTGGAAAATACATATGAAACACACAAAAATATTGCCAGGAATACCCATCAGCTGCTTTTGACATTACATAAATAAAAGATAAACACTGTAGTTATAACACTGGGATTTGGGAATCATTAAAAGACAGGATTGAAAAGACACTACTGTTCAATTATCTAAAATTTGTAAAATTCCTTCTCTTTCCCAATGAAATAATTCATTTTC